>BPLQ01007492.1:600000-869325 GCA_021605075.1 Caerostris darwini
TTACATAATTATGTAATTTAACAATTTACGTAATTTTTTAAATTATATCATAAACTAGTAGTAAATAATAAGTTTCTAGGTAAAGCTCGCACTTTGGAAAATTATATCTTGAAATATATAAAATATTAAAAATCAGTATGTACTTAATATATATATTCCATACTGTACTTCAAATTCGTTACAATGTATTACGTAATAATGTATCAAATGTACTTAATCCATTATTAAATACTTAAAAATTAGCTTTATATTTAAATTGAATTATTGTAAAAAAATAATTTTTAATTATATACTAGACAATTATTTTGGCTAAAGTTATTTCTATAAATATTTTAGAACATAATTAAAACTACATATACTATAAATAATCTAATAATATCTGTTTACTTTATAAGAACTTCCCTCTTGCATTTCTAACAAAGGACTGAACACTTTAATTATATACTAGACAATTATTTTGGCTAAAGTTATATCTATAAATAATTTAGAACATAATTAAAACTATATATACTATAAATAATCTAATAATATCTATTTACTTTATAAGAACTTCCCTCTTGCATTTCTAACAAAGGACAAAATGAAATCACTAAAAGTACCATCTGTATAACTTTCTATTACAAATTATCGTAAACATTAGTCTATCAATGAAAGTCGTCAAAAAGTGCATTATTATTTCTTGTATGAAAAGTTAAGATGTCACTATATTGTTTTCAATGTTACTCAATTTCAAATTAAAAGAAGAAATTTAGAAGTCCTGAAAATTTGTATCGTAGACTGCTTTTCATTACATAAACAATCTGAAGGTTTTGATTACACTGCTCCTAAAAGTATTACGTGACGTAAAACATTTCGTATTTTATGCAAAAGCTGTCTAAAAATTTCTTTCTCGGTTAGAATTTAAACAATTTCCATCTAACAAACGAACGAATTGTGCCTTTTCGAAATTTAACAATCACAAATGAGTTCATTTTCTAAGCTGTATTGATCCGCATTTATTATCATTATTCAACAAAAGCGAGACGAGTCTTACATGAAACGTCCAAATCAAATTAAGAGTTCTTATAGAGAGAAGTGATAGATTAACTTATGAATATGTATTTTCATTTGATTGCTTGTTTTGTTCAGTTTCCCGTGATTAATATACGTCTTTTAAAATTTATTCATTTGATAAATAGCATTTAATTAGTAGATTACTGAATTTAAGTGCCGTCACAAAGGGTTTTAATGCTCATGTATAACGGGGGAACTTATGTGTGAACTTGAATTCAACAAAAATAATTTTGTTAGAAGTTCAAGTATATGATTAAACTGATCTCGTTAGATAGTGAAATGCATCGATCATTTTAATTAATTTCTTAACTTTGATGTCAAAATAATTCCAAGAATAAAGCTCTTGTTACTTTAATATGGTTTAAGAAGTAATTGATTTAGTTTTTTAAAAAGTACGAATAAGCCATATTTAAAATGGTCATATGTCACCATTTCATATTTTGCTTTGCCTACACCTTTTAAATAATTACGTTTTTATTTGTCGATGTTTATGTAAAGTCAAAACTTTTTGCATTTAATGAAAACATACATAAGCATTGTCTATAATAAAATAAAATTATTTAATGATTTCTTTTATAGCTTTAACCGTAATTATGGTTTACTTTTGGATACCAGATTTTATTAACTCAATCTTTGGCTGGGTTTGTTTAAGGAGAGATACGATAAACTGGAATATATGTTGAATCATATGTTTAATGCATTGCAAGATCATATTGGCATCCTAAATATTTATAGCAGCCTGATTGTCAATTAGTTAGCGCTTTGGCCTTTGGTACCAACAGCTTCAGGTTCGAATCCTGACGGTGCATGGATGTTTGTTAGTGGTTCGTAATCTACGTTAAACTGTACACCCTGGTCTAATTAGACCAAAGTGTGCACAAAATGACCATATTGCGACAAACCAAATCAAATCTGAATATTTATAAGCACATAGTGATGTTCAAATATTGGTAGGCAATAGACTAAATCATTTTTTCTGAGTGGGAATTTAATTTATAATTTATATATGAAAAGTTATAAAGGTACTTGATTTTTTTATGATTACATCTATTTCTGCAATTATAAATTATTTATTAATTAATTAATAAGTGCATTTCAAACTGTATCAGTTACCATAAACACTTGTGATGTTTCTTATTTTAATTATGTAATTCAAACAATCAAAACTGTAACAAAATAATTTGTATTAAAAATATGAATGATGTACTGAAGCAGAAGTGTTCTTTTTTAATTAAATAATGATTAAAAATCGTAAATAAATTTTTTAATTAAATCAATAGTTGGTACGAATTTTGTTTACCTTAAAAATAATGCAGTGCTAATATCTTCGTCATATTAATTAAAAAGCATCAAAATTCTTGCAAAACTGAAAGCTACATTAACTTTATAATCTTCCTGAAAAATTAAAAATTCATTAATGAAAATTTGACATGAATATTAATTTAAGAAACATTTTTTGAATAAGTGTTGACTATACACTAATCAAATGGATGCATGTTATTTTTAATATGACATTTAAAATTTTATTTAATTGCATATTAAGCATTCAAAATAACTAAGATTTATTAACTACTTGCAACATTTATTTTAAATTTTAAATTAATTAAGTACAGTTTACAAAAAGGAAGAACCATAAACACTATTCAAAAACCTTCTGTAGCTGACTTGAGTAGCATTAGCATGTGATATATGATACTTTTAAATTAATATATGCTTTAATTATATATGCTTTAAATTAATTAGACTGAAATGGTTAATCAGACTGAAAATATATGGTACTAAATTCATATCCAATCATTAACAGATACCAAAATTTATTTGCAGACATATAACTTACAAAGCATGTAAATTTAACGTTTCCTATAATTCAGTTTTAAAAATATTCTTAATGTACTTATACTTCCATACCTATTATATTATAATAATTCCTAAATTCTTCCTGAATCGTCTTCTAAATAGCATGGAAATGATTAGCTTTCTATATTCAGATTCATTTACTCAGAGGAAGTTTGCGCTCAGATAAATTTCAATCGATGTCAAGAAAATGATTTCCAAATTACGAATTTTAGTCAAAATCCAACTAAACATCCCTTATTTCAAATATGGTAATCATTTCCGCCCTAAGGGGACTGAATGCTTTGGGAAGACTACGGGGGGAAGGGGGGTGGGTCTGTAGTGAGAATCCATCATCGAACGTTATCGGTTGACGTCACTGGTAACCGTGGCCAGATGTCATCGCACGATGATCAATCTTCATAAGCGACGATTAATCGCATATACAGACACTTTTGTTTCGTCCACATGCGGATGCTTTATTATAATTATTTTATTAGCTCGCTACAAACTGAATTGTGCATAAATAGAGGACCTACAATTTATTGATTACTCTAATATCTGTATTAATACAAAGGGAATTTTGTACAAGAATATAATAATGCTGAAATGGTTGTTCCTTTATGTAACAATATAAAAATATCACAATGGTTGTTATGAAAGATTATTTATTTGAAGAGTAATAAACATGAATCAGCATCAAATGTTGTAACATATAATGAAAATGAGGAACTAAATAACATATTGCAGCAAATTTAAATAAGAGAAGAAATAAAGAGCTTTTACTTTACACGTCCACGTAATGCTTAAGTACAAAAAACAGATATTATTTTATCGACTAATTTTAAATTTATAAATACTTAAAAATAAAAGTTATAAATTAACTAATATTGAAAGAGTAATGATAAATGATTATTCACTTTATTTTTCACTAAGTTA
Source organism: Caerostris darwini (assembly GCA_021605075.1). Classification (NCBI taxonomy): domain Eukaryota; kingdom Metazoa; phylum Arthropoda; class Arachnida; order Araneae; family Araneidae; genus Caerostris; species Caerostris darwini. The sequence goes on from BPLQ01007492.1 coordinate 603,826, forward strand.
GCATTTATACTTTCCGTTCATGCAATAAAATGTTGTTATATATATATCAAATATTGTAAATTTCAAGTATTGTTAATATATACAGTGATGAATAACAATTGTACCCTGATTTCATTAAAAATGTACTCTATCGTTAATTTTAATTTTTACCATTCTGCTCACAGTGGAAATTTTATTGCGTGAATGAAAGTATAAATGTTAATTTATTGAAAAGATATTCAAATATCAAGTATTTTTAGTTTATACGATGATGAATAACAATTGTACCCTATTATATTAAAAATGTTATGTATATATAATTGTAATTTTTACCTTTCTGTTTTTCATAAAGTAATGTTACAGTATATTATTAAGAATATATTTAATATTTTCGTAATTATACATTCAAATGCAAAATAGTTATAGAATAAAAAAAATTATTTATACGATAGAATTAAGAATTCACAATTAAAGAAACAATTACAATTAAAGATTTAACAATTAAGTAAAGATTGATTAATTGATTAACAGTTTAAAACTGGTTTGCAATAACAATAACAAAGGTTAACAATTCGCAATTGGTTAACAAATTGATTAACAATTAATTAAAGATACAATTAGAGATTTATATAATTACATTTTTGGTTTTACACTGATGTACAAATAAAAATGTTATGTATCCTTAATTAGATTGGATTTAGATAGATTAGATTTACAGATTATATTTCCACTATCGTTTTTAATTTCATGTCTTTTATCGCTTTTTATACTTGTTCTCGAATGTTCATTCTATTCGCTAATTGAACCATTTGACTATCCATAATTTCATATGCACTGTTGATACATATTGTGGCATGATAATTGTTTACAGAGAATAACTCAGAAAATAAAGCACTTAATTTTGATAATCTATTATTATTTGATTTCATGATTAATTTTAAGTTTATTACATTGATACCATACGTTGCTTATACCATAAATTATTACGCAATTTAAGTTTCCATATAATTAAAAATGCGACGGTCTGTTAAATAAAGACTTCAAATGTTTAAGAATTTAAAAAAATTTTAAATCACTGCCCCTTAAATTGGTACAAAGATCGGTATGCATGTTTGTCATAGCAGCATGTCTATTAGTAACATAGAAAAATTTCAAATATTTTAAATCTGTAATCTAATTGTTCCTTATTTAATCGTTTCTCATTCTGATAAAAGTTGAATTGTGACACTTGAGAAAGAATATTAACCCCTTAACTGCCGCCGGCGTATATATACGCCTCACTCAACCGATGCGTTCCCTGCAGCCGGCGTATATATACGCCTTTCCGAAGTACGATCCTTTGCATTGCGCTGCTATAAAGAAAACTGTTCCCACGGTCTTGGAATGCCACAAAATGACCTTGACAATGTTTGAAACGGATTTTATTATTTCAGAGAAAAGGGATAGGGCGTTGGTAAAGGGGATGTTTCTGAAACGGTGAGTCATAGCTGTGCAGTTTTTGCTTCTGTTTCTGTTTGAGTAGGTCATGCTTTTTTTATTCTTCTTTTGCTTCCGTTTCGTCGTGAAACCAGCTATCAATGCAATGAATGTGATTTTGGTTTATCTGATTTGGTTTATAAAAAACAAGTTTAGACCTTTTAAATAAATAGTTATTTCTCCTATCATATTTTGCATATGAAACAATAAAGAATTCTTGTTTTAGGAAATATCACACAGCAGATAAGTTCTAACATCTGTTTTATTACACTGTTATTCTATACTCTAAATTTAGAATTTTTTTTTTTTTTTTTACATTTTATTTTTTCTGTGAAAGTAAAAAGGTTTTATGTTGCAAAACGCACTTCTTTTTTTCCTCCAATACATCGCATAATTACGCGCGCCTGTATGAAAAACGGTGGCACTGGGGAGCGCATCTGGTAAGTTTTCCTCGGCAGGTAAGGGGTTAATACTACTCAAACCTTTAGAAAATTAGTGAGTGACTCTGGACTAGTTTCAATTGTATAAAAATACAGCATGATTGGTTGCAAAACCTTTAATTTGTAACGTTGTAGAACTTGAGCAAGAGGGAGATAATGAAAAACAATGACACATACGTGTTTTCGTTTGCTCAATAAATTATTTTTTAAAATGCTGTCAAAGCTTTCATCTATTTGTTCCTTCTCTAAGAGGTTAGAAGTTAATTTGTAGCATTTGTCAAAATGATAAGTTTCAGAGAAAAACAAGAAGCATAAGCCATATCTATAAATGTGTGTTATGCCATAACTATTAAAAATTGCTTAAAATATACTGATATAATTGCCAAGACTAATAAATTTTAAATCTTTTTATAATTAAGAATATAATAGAAGAGTAAATAAATATTTATTCGCTTCGAAAATCAAAATCCGAGAAAAACATTCTAAAATTTATTCTCGAAAACTAAAATTCGGAAAACAAAAGGAACATAGTGCAAAAAAAAGGGGAACAGACGAAATTAAAAAAAAAAAAACTTAATGTCATTGAGCATTGAAAATCTGTTGGTTGCAAAACCTATTGGACCGTACATGTAAGGTAATTGTCAAAAAACTAGTTCATTAGCAATAAGAAGTTCACTACCGCATCTAGCGAGAGAATCAAGTTCTCGGAAAATCACCGAATGAATTTTTTCTCTTCCTTTTATAATGAGTAACCAAGATAGAAAAACTAAATAAAGAGCCCAGTCTTCTCCTAAAAACTAGAGAAAGCAAATAGGTTTTTGTAGTCAATATTTTCTTACAGATTAAACAGGATAATTTTTCATGTGGTTTAAATTAAATGAAAAATTAGGCTCTAAATTATTCAATAGTTAAAGTTTACTTGTTTATGATTGTGTAAGTGATTTTGTTTTTGAATAATTACTTATTCTAGAAAATGTCAGAATTAAAAGAAATTTATAATCTTTAATCTCTGGAAACTCATTTAACCAAATAATTTCATTATATATTCTTATAAAAAATGTTACATTATGTCCTTATTTTATGGAAAATAAAAATACGAGTTTTCTAAACACCTCACACTACAAAAAAAAAAAAAAAAAAAGAGATTATTAAAAACATTTATCCACAAAAATAAACAAAATACAAAATTAAATAAATAATAGTATAAGCAAAATACACAAATAAATTTTTTTTTTTCAACAATGACAGGAAAGCGACAATGAAGTGTTTCTAGCAAATCATATTTTTTCAATAAATAAAAGGAAAATAAATACGATAATCAAATTTAATAACAATGGATATATATTTGTAAAATATGTAATTCATAAGTGTACACAATAAAAAACGTAATCATTAAAAACATTTATCCACAAAAATAAGCACTAACTTACACAAAGAAATTTTTTTATTCAACAATGACAAGAAAGTGATTAGGAAATATTTCTGATAAATCATATTTTTTCAATAAATAAAAGGGAAATCAATACGTGAGGAAGATCTGATAGCCTGAAAAATAATTTATCTTCTCAAATAAAATGAACTTAAATTAAAAAACTATAAACATAAACCTATAATAATGAGTGCAAAAGCCTTTTATTCTTAGTCAGGCTGCCTATAGGGAGTTTTACAGGTTTCCTCCGCTACGACACGCAATTGCTATTCCTAAACGTCCATTGTTTTATTCATTCCAAAACATGTAGCTCCCGGTGTAGTTAGCTCAAAATGTGCACAAATTGTCCATAGAGCGGTAAACTAAACTAAACTAAACTATAAATAAAAGTGCTTAAACAAACAAAGTATAGGTAAAATATAAATATATCTTAAATTAGACAAACAAAATGATTTTGCTAGCATTTTATTTCATAATGAAACTAAATTAGCAATCTTTTGCAAAAATCTTTGCTGAATAGCTCTTCACTTAAATGAATAGAAGCAAAATACGATTTACATAGGATTAAATGTTCAGCACTTCCTTGATTTATTACGTAGCATACAGTATTTGATCTAAAATTACATTTTTATCCACCATTCGATAAGATTTTGAAATGCAGAGTTTCATTAGTTTGGACATAAAAAGAGGCGTACGTGACAAAGTAGACTTCATCAATCATGGACGGAATCAATATATTCAAGAAAATTTAAATTTGCTTAGCGATTTCTGTGTCAAGATATCTAGTGAAAGTTTACTTCTTTTTAGTAAATACTGCATTGATTTAGAAGTGCTTTAAAAAGGACGGTTTATTTCTTAGCAAATAATATTATTTACTGATATTTTATTTTAAAATGTTATTTTTTAGAAAGAACTTATTATGTCACGTTTCAAATTAATAGTTAAGTAAAATTACTTAAAGTAGTCTTTGGTATAAAATTAAAAATATGTATATAGTTAAAAATTAACTTAAAATTAAAAATTACTCTACGGACAAATATTAAACAATTTAATATTCTGTATTTTTTAAAAAGATCCAATGTATTTTTTTTGTACAGATGCAATTTTTAAAAGAAAATTTCCATTGAATGCTCAATATTATTTGCCACAAAATGAGTTACGTATAAATTATTATTTTTTTTCCAGAGAAGGATTTTTTTACGTGTAACTTGCTAAATTTGAAGGTTACAAAGTCTTTATCTTAAAATTCATTCTGAGAGAAATTAAAAACGTAAGTAATGCCTATGAGATTTGTATTTTTTGTACAATAGTTCAAACCAAGGAATTAATTTTTGGAAGCATGCCTATATGCGAATTATAAAATATATTATTCAAATAAAGTAGAGATAAATTAAACTGCTATTCATTAAGCTGATGATATATTTGCTATTTGATAAATCTAAAATACTACGTATAAATTACTGTTTTTTGCAGAGAAGGATTTTTTTAAGCATAACTTGTTTAAATTAAAAAATCAGTATAAATAAAAAGTATATAAAAATAAATAATAAAGTATTTAAAAATAAAGTATTATAAAATTATCATTCATGTAGAGGAGTGATAAATGACTGTTATTCATTAAGCTGATGATATATTTGTTATTTGATAAATCTACAACATATAAACAATTCTAAGTAACACAAATATGCTAAGTAAATAATATCTAATTACAAGTGTTGTTATATTATGTGTTAGCAAAAGTAAGATGACGTATATCTATTGACAGTTGAAAAATTATATTAGTTTTATTTAAAACTAAATTTTTATTTGTAGTTTTAAAAAATAAATCATGTCATAATAATTATAATGTTAATGAAAAAACAAAGAAAGCAAGTGGATAAAAAGATTTAATTCAAAAGTTTTTTATTTTTCTTTAATTTAATACTTCTGGAAATATTTTGGGTATTTTTCTAATAGTCTCATAAAAGCATTTTTTTTTAGAAAAAGAACATATTTTTATGATGTAATTAATTATATATATTTGGAAATTAGAATAAAATACTGTATAACTTTTTTTATAAAATAATTAAGGAAATTTCCATATTTAAGTTGCACAAATGCCCGATTCGTAGCTCAGTGACAACGCGCTCCGCTGGCGAGCATTAGGGCTGAGTATCAATCCGCTGGCGGCTTTTTGTAGACATTGTTTCAAAACACGAGGAGGCTCCATGGCGTTTGTAATGTTCAGCATCTTGCCTCGTTAGTTGGATTACCTGGTGGAGTTTTCCGGGTTTCTCCTATAAGATAAGCAAATGCAGATAGTTGCCCCTAAAAGTCCTCCCGGAAGGCACTGTCCTCCTTCTTTAACGTCGCGGTGTCAAGTCAGACTTCTATCTACGGGTGTTCCATCACAACAGAAGCTGCCCCCTCCCCTTTCTCTTTTTTCAGGAGGCCACACGGGTTCTTAGACTTGGTCTAGATGTTGCTGTCTACCAACTGATATAAAAAACAACAATAATTACACCAATAAAATTTCAATTTTTTTTCTTCAGAGAAAAAAAGAAATCATATTGCAAACAAATAATTGCGCTTTATTATATGAAGTCTTTTTCAAAGACAGTAACTAGTATTTCAATAAAAAATTGGTATGAAATTTAATTATTATCGGCTGTGTCAAAATATCAGGTCAATAACAAAGTACTAGTTTAAATGCAATTCTAGACAACTTTATTAATTTTTGTGTTTTTATTAACAGAAATAAGAACTCAATAAAATCTCAGACTTCGACTATCAAAGAAATTACTTCGATTCAAACACCCAGAATTGGGTTTTCATAATAAAAAATAAAAAAAATAAAAACTACGACAAAACATCCTCTCAGAACTGCGATAAGACTAAAATGCAATATTCAAAAGAAATTGAAAGGAACAAAAATTGCACACGGAAATTTTTTTATTTCTCCAAATGTTTGTAAAAGATTTCATCAAATGCTAATGAGATCCATACGGATGCATCCTGAGGCAGTATGAAAATCGATATTTCCATAAATATTTTTTTTTCATTCACTACAGGATTTGTTTTCCAGGATCTTGAAAACAACTTTATCAAATTGTATTTTCCATTCATAAAATAAATCTCTGAAGAGAATAGAATTAAAAAAAAGCATTTGAAATAAATTATTTTGAATAGTGTATTTGTATTTCATTAACAAATTTTTTATCAAATGAAATTATTTTACAACTGACTTAAATTATAATTATAGAAAAGTTTAATTGAAAAAAAAAAAAAAAAAACTATGCAAATAAGCAAAAAGCAAAGAATGTAAACATTTGATAAAAACCAAAGAAATTTGTCATAATTCTTTTAAATATAATAACATTTTGCTATTTTATGTTGATGAAGAACATTTAATTCTATCTTTAGGATTTAGCAGCAGATTCATTGAAAATCGTATATTTTTATACATTTTACTTAGTATGATTACAGATATACAATTAAATAAACCTTAAAAAAACTATGCAAACAAGCAAAAAGTAAAGGAAGCAAAAATTTGATTAAAATCAAAAAAATTTGTTGTAATTCTTTTAAATATAATAACATTTCTTTTATTTCATGTTGAAAAAGAGCATTTAATTCCATCTTTAGGATTTAGCACCATATTCATTGAAAATCTTTATTTAAAAACTTTATTGATATATTTTAATACTTACGACTTAAATTATAATTATAGACATGCAATTAAGTAAACAATAAAAAACTATGCTAACAAACCAAAAGTAAAGAATGTAAAAATTTAATACAAATCAAAACATATTGTCTTAATTCTTTTAAATATAATAATAATATAGTTTTAAGTATAACTATAGACACACTTATAGACCTTAAAGTATAATTATAGACATACAATTAAATAAAAATTTAAAAAAAACTATTCAAACATGTAAAAAGTAAACAATGTGAAAATTTGATAAAAACCAAAGAAATTTGTTATTATTCTTTTAACTATAATAATATTTTTTCATTTCATGTTGATAATGAATATTTAATTCCCTCTTTAGGATTTAGCAGCAAATTCATTGAAAATCTTATATTCTAATACTTTAGCCTTAAAGTATAACTATAGACATATAATTAAATAAACATTAAAAAAACTGTGCATACAAACAAAAGAAGAATGCAAGGAATATAAAAATTTGATAAGAACCAAAGAAATGTGTTATAATTCTTTTAAATATAATAATATCCTTTTATATGTTGAAGAACATTTAATTCCATCTTTAGAGATTAGAAGGTAATGCATCAGATTCATTGAAAATCGTATATTTTAATACTTTCAATTTTTATTTATACAGTACGCTATGCAAGGAATATTTTTACTATTAAGGAATATTTTACTATTATTTTTAATTCATGTATTTAAGAAAATTGTCTTATATTTTTAATTCATTACTTGAAGAAAGCACTACGCATAAATATTGCTTATGCACGCTGCATATTTTAGACAAAAAATACATTAAAAATAATATATTTCAAAAGCACTAATTAAAGTAATTAGTTTTGAGAGTAATGCAAGATTTTAACAAGCATTTGGAATTTAAATTAGCAGTTCTAATAGAAAGCAATACCCCAAGGTGAAACATCCTTTATTGCAAACTAAGCCAGTGAATTTAATAATTAATATATCTACATGAATAATTAAACCAGTTTTGATTATTAAAAATATAATTAAATGCTGTTATACTTCGGAATTAAAAATCCAAAATCACTTATAACTTGAAAGAAAAATTGGTTAATGTAAATTTATTATCAGAATTTACTAGAAGAGAATCTGTATTGCACGTTTATACATTTTAATAACGTTTATTAGATTTAAAAATTCATAAGTAAGTTCTGTAATGTATTACTCATTAAGCATTTACTATGCTATTTGAACTTTACAATGTTTGCAATGCTACTTCTTCCTTCACATTACTGATGACTGCACTCTGATAAGAAATAATGTAAAGCAAAAAAAATGTCTAAATAACGTCTTCAATTCATTTCAAATGGCCTTATTAGATTTGAAATTTTAACAGCAAATGCAGTAATGCGATCAGATAAACTTCTATACTGAATTTATTATGCCACAGGAATTTTGGAATGTCTGTGTAGTTATTTATTCCATCGCATTACTGAAAATAGCATTTCGATATAATATTTTGCTCGACTAACTGAAAACTGCAGAAAATAGGTTTTGAAAATGAATTTAAAATAAGCAATTGTTAGAGACTGAGTTAACAGTATAAAAATTATAAACTCGCACATTGATTTTCTAGGAAGATTACAGTAAAAAATTCAAGCCCACTCTTCTGAGTAATTTCTGTAAAAAATATCCTTTGAAAACTTGAAATCAAGTGATTAAGTATTCTAATTTAATGCCATTTTTCTTAAACTTGCTATTCATCGATAAAAAGAACAGACGTTTGCATGTTTCATTTACTGTATTTCACTTTCAAAATGCGTGAGAATGAAAATTGCTTTCACTTATATATAACATGCTTAATACGTTCACTGCAAATGAACATTTAATCAGTTTGGTAAAAAAAAAAGGTTAAAATTTAAACGATTCTAAAAATGGGCTGCAAGCTTAATCTAAAATTTGAATTGAAAACGAAATATATATATATATATATTGCGTTTATAAATATATATGTGTGTGTGATCAAGCCTGATTTTAAATCCTTTTAGAAACCTTTGAGTTCTTTCAATATCTAAATACTTTCTTTTAAAAGAGAAACGAAATCTGTTCAAAGTCTTTAAAAGTCTTTATTTTATCACATAATTAAAAGCTTAGAATCAAACAGGGGAAGAGAAGAAACTCTCACGCACACTGGGGTTCTAATCATGGGTAACAGAATATCGATTGAGAGAGTGTGGGTTTAAGTAAAAGTTCACTGAATGAAGCTAATCAAATTTACAGTCCCTCACATGATCGCAATCAAAGCTGCTCTTAACAAACCTTTTGATTCTTTATTGGATCACGGGACAACAATTGAGGCTTTAAGTTGTATTTATTTTCAACTAGGAATGCACCATTCTGTGGTATTATCATCTGAGTTTATACCTGCAACAACATGAATTGCATCCCTACATGTGGTCTAATGGTAACCTGTGCAGTTACCTCTAAGAGGACGCAGGTTCGTTTCTCTGTCTCAGTTATTGCATTTAGAAACGAGCGACTCGATGGAAATTGTTACAATATATATAAAGTGTCTCACATCAATATTCATGTTACCTGGTAGGGATGAAATCATACAACAGCATGAATTGCATCCCTACATGTGGCCTAATGGTAAAGAGTACAACTGCCCTGCAGGAGGATTCAGGTTCATATTTCTGTTTTAGTCCTTGTATTCAGAAATGAGAGACTCGATGAAGATTATGACGACATGTATAAAGCATCTTACATCAATATTCAGGTTACCTATTTGGATTTTAAACAAATTTCCCCCCCCATACGAAGCTCAGACGTGGGGTAGTTACTCCTAAAATTCTCTTGCTGCCTGATGGCTAATTCACTAGCGCTCTGGCCGTTGATACCACGGGCTTCAGGTTCGAATCAAGGCGGTGGAATGTATGTTTGTTAGTGGTTTATAATCCCCTTTAAACTGTAAGTCCCGGTCTAATTAGCCCAAACTGTGCACAAAAAGGACCGTAGAACGACAAACCAAACCAAATTTAAAATTCTCCTGAAAGACAGTGCCTTCCTTCCTCATAAATCCTCCCCTCATCATACCTCAGTGGGCTGTTCAAGGTATACGTAAGTGAAATACGAGGCCTATTGGTGTGCCACAAAAAATAAATATTAAAATCAGTACAATATTTTAAATAAGAATAGTAAAAGCCTGTAAGCGATTTATTTGGTTAAAAAGTTAATTTTACAGTTTCAAACCACTATTAAGTAAAATATTTTCTATATACATATATTTATGTTCACAATAAAAAAAGAATTCCATGCACAATATTTTCAGGAAAACGGAATTAGCTTTTTTATGTTTTATAAGAAGAGTACTCAATATTTTAAGTTTTATAATATTTGGTAAATAAGCTCACTAGAATAATGCATGCGTATACAAATGGAAAATTATCTGTTATATGATTCTGATTCTCTAAAATTCCAAATAATGTCATTCAAAATTAAGATATTTTTACGTTAATAATCCTGAGAAATATTGCATCCTAAATTAAACACTATGATGTTTTAAAAATTTCTCTGTTAATCCACCAGTGACGATTTATATACATGACAAATTCCTTCAGGTAATCTATCAAGTATTAGAAAAATCAAGAATTGGGTCTAAGGCAAATTGGTAAACAACCTTATTATGTTTAGGCTTCTGTATTTTTTGTACAGTTGATTGAGTGCGAGTTAACATTATTCTGCTGGGAGATGTTTTGTTTACGGCTCACCAGAGCAAGGTAAGTTCAGCGTAAAGTGACTTACACTTTCTCAGCAGTACAGTACAACACAACACTATTAATATTTTGGGTACAATAAAGTAGTGTTTATGCCTTTACAAAATACGTAGAAAAACGGGAAGTGGAATTTAGGAGATCTTATACTGATATTTTGATCGAAGTATTATTATATAGAGAACCTTAAAATCTATAAAGTATTTAATTTTTTAAGTTAGGTAACATTTGAATCTTATCTTAATCTTAATTCTTATTTTTCATAGTTCATTGAAAGGCAAATATTAATGTTGCAATATTTGGTTTATTAGTGTGTGCTATATTGGCAAAAAGGTAAGCTGTTTGTATAAAAAAAGGTTGTACAATTTTTTAGAGACCATTATCGTATATTTCAGCTATACATCTCCCATTAAATAACGTTTATGGGTGTATTTTTCTACATCTACTAGAAATAGATGCCCCATGTAGAAAGTGTGAAAATGATACTTGTTTGATCCCCCTTCCCATATATAAAAACTTCTCTTTTATAAGTAAAACAAATTCCTGTAAATTACTATATAGGATTTACTTAATGAGAAAAAATCGTAAAGAATTAATTGAAAAATATAATTGAAAGTCAACTAAGAATTTGAAACAAAACATTACGTTTTTTTATTTTTAAAATGCATAAATATTATTTAATGATACTTGACTAAAAATAATATCACTTATCTATAATAAGAAATTGCAAATTTTTGATATGATTTAATAATAATATATTAAAAAATTTTTTTAATTTAAAATGCTTTATATATGTGTTTTTAATTATATTAACCTTTGATAGTTTCGGGTCACGTTTTTTGTAAAGCAGAACAAATCGAATAAAACAACATACGTAAAAAATAATTGTAAAACTCTTTTTTGAATTTGAAATAAAATTCAGAGTATATGTTATTATCTTTTAAATCTTCAAAGTTGAGTTTTTTGTTTATGTGTTGTTTGAAGGTTTAACTAAATAAACAGTAATATGGGCTTATTTTAATATATACGCAATAGAAATAACAAAAAGGTCATTCATCTAAATATTACAGAAAACTAAAAGTCAGTTCTTCAGTTTTAAAATCTCTTTCGATGGTGGTACTTAATGTTTTTATTGCAGTATTTACCGCTTTTTTGCTATAAGACACTGAATACTTCCTAGCTTAAAGAAAGAAAAAAAAATATCAAAATGAGCAAAAGACTAAAGTTCGCTTGATACGGAAAAAAAATGTAATTAAACGTCAAAACTTGAAGTAATGAAAAAGTTTAAAAATTTGGTTTTATTTTTGTTTTAAATAGTCCACTAAAGAGGAAGCTTATCTTACAATAGAAGAAGTTCTTGGATAAACAAAATGCGAAATCAGGATCTTCTAAAGTAATTTGTAATCAAAAACTCAAAAAAGCGATAAAGTTGCTTCAAGACTTTAATTTACGAAAGAGTAACCTATTTTTTAAATCTTCTCTTTTTCTCTGCAGTTAAACAAATATCATTTTATCTATGGCAATATAAGAACTTTTTGTTCGAATGCTTAACTTTTTCGCATTAAAATCAATGAGTTTAATTATGGATAACTTTTACAATATCTTTCAGAAGAATATAAACAAATAGTATTGTTTAATAAAACTTTTCACATTTTGTTGAGTGTTATAAGTACTTCTACAGTCAAAATGTGTACTTCTACAGTTTAAAATATTCTTTATTAAACTATTTTTGAAACTCAACAATTATATTAAAATAATTCATAGAAAAAAGTTTAGTTTTAAAAAAGAGTTAATTAAAATTCTTTATTGGATTCAAATTAAGAATTTCTTAAGTATAGTCAAATTCAAAACCAAACAAAGGAAGGAAGTCTCGTACTGTGAAAGATACATTAAAGTTTGGTTCATTAATTGCAAATTTTCCATAACAATATTTCGATATAAATAAAAAAATTAAAATGATGACAAATATTAAAAATAGATTGATGTTTAAAGCAAGCAAATCTATTTTATACATCACAGATTAATATAATCTATATTTGAAGACGCAGCTTATCTTACAATAGAAGAAGTCCTTAGATAAACAAAATGCGAAATCAGGATCTTCTAAAGTAATTTGTAATCAAAAACTCAAAGAAGCGATAAAGTTGTTTCCAGACTTTAATTTACGAAAGAATAACCTATTTTTTAAATCTTCTCTTTTTCTCTGCAGTTAAACAAATATCCTTTTATCTATGGCAATATAAGAACTTTTTGTTCGAATGCTTAACTTTTTCGCATTAAAGTCAATGAGTTTAATTATGGATAACTTTTACAATATCTTTCAGTAGAATATAAACAAATAGTATTGTTTAATAAAACTTTTTTACATTTAATTTTGTTGAGTGCTATAAGTTCTTCTACTTATGTTAGCATTTAGTTGAAATGTGTACATTTAAAAGTACTCTTTATTAAACTATGTTTGAAACTGAACAATTGTGTTAAAATAATTCATAGAAAAAAGTTTAGTTTTATGAAAAAGTAAATTAAAATTCTTTATTAGATTCAAATTAAGAATTTTTGAAGTATAGTCAAATTCTAAACCAAACAAAGGAAGGAAGTTTCGTACTGTGAAAGATAATTTTCGATAACAATAATTGACATATATAGAAAAAATTAAAAAGAAGATATGTATTAAAAATATATTGATATTTAGAGAAAGCAAATCTGTTTTATACATCATAAATTAATATAACCCATATTTAAAACTATAATCGGAGCTGTTGTTGCAATGCACCTTAAATAACATTTGCAAATTTTTTTATGCGAGACTAGACTAATACTGTTTTTAAAAAATAATTAAAATATATAATTATACTTTTTAACTTTAGAAGTTTGTGTTACAATGAACTGAAATATATTTTTACATAATTTTAATCACGTCATATGAAATAATTTATATTTTAATTATTGTTTTATATTAAATCTCATCATTCTTAAAATTTTCAAATTCTACGCTTAAGCCAAAACAAATTCCAAAGAAATCCACTAACTATTCTATTTATTTTGCTCATCTAAAATATTTCCATGACCCATTTTTTATACACATTTATATAAAAAATGCATCAAAATTTTCAATATTTTAAAAATGAGTCATTATTATTTTATTACTTTATTAATTATATGATATTATTTTATTATTATAACTTTACGTTATATTATTTTACGACTTTGAAATGTAAAATAATATCCGTAAATTTAATAAAAAATATAAAATGTTATTTTACTTGACGTCATATAATTTCGATCACTCCTAATTAAATGCTAGTAAATTAAAATGCAAATAAGGAATTTTTTACATTGCATTGCTTTTTACAAAGAATATGTACAGTCATAATGAAAAATGCAATTTTTGAATTACTTGAAATTAATATTCAAACCATGGCTTCTATTGTTTTTTTAAATTAATATTTTTTTTCTTTCTAATGCAGCTGGTAAACACAGACATGGACGTCTTGGATACCTTAAGGCAAGTGCTGCACAGACGTACTCACTTTGCATTACCCAAGGGGCGCGTGTAACTTGAAGATAAGCTACGGACGCGGAGTAACAATGCCCCCGCAACGCTCTACGATCCTATTAGACCGGGACCTATTTTTTAAAGTGGATTCCGAACCAATACAAACAACCATGGCACCGCCGGGACTCGAACCCGAAACCTGTGGTACCAAGCGCCAGAGCGCTAGACACTCGGCCATTCAGGCCCCTTTTTAAATTAATATTGTAGGGAATATAACTGCTACTAATCTTATTTAAATTTGCATAATAGCATTACATCATTTTACATTAATATCATTATACCTAGTATTTAAAAAAAAAAGATTGAATAACAAAAAATCTGACCTTTAAAAATTTTACAAAAATATATTTAATTGTGGAATATATAAAAATTATTTCTTTGTTTTAAAAACTTGTAAAACACAATAGAGGTCATATAGAAAATGGATTATGAATGAACATATTTTAAACTATTAGTTTTATTCCAGCATTAATCATCATCATTAGTTTTATAAAATTTTTGATAACAATGTTTTTTATTTTAATATGGTTTGCGTGTATAATTACTAATTAGCCTTTATACTGTTTTAGCATATTTATATAAGGGTCAAGTTATATTGAAAAGGATAATACTATTTTAGCATGTTTATATATTATTATTTTACATCGTTGTCTCTGGTTCTACTTATGCCTCGAACAGTCTATTGTCAGGAATAGGGTAGTATGACATTGTTTTTAGGGGGGTCACTGCCTCCCAATTTCAAGCTCGTAAGAAAACCAGCAAACTACCATTAAGTAGACTGGCTGTCCATGCAAGATTCCTATGTACTCTGTAATAATCACCATCGAGGTTATTCATTTCTGTAACGTGAGAACAATTATTTCACAGACAGACAGACGGACGGACGGGCGGGCAGGCAGGCATATAATTGTTTAAAACCTAAATGGTTTTGTCAATTGTAGACATCACTTTCCCATTCATATATTTCTTTTTGTGTTTGAGTCAACGAATAATATAAAGATAGCACCAATATGTAATAAGCCCTGTTAGAACCTAAATTTGTAATAAAAAAATAAGTGCATGTTAATAGTTAATATGGTGTATTTACCGCTTAATTATATATAGTATCTTTAGTATGGCTATTATCAACGAGATCACATTCGTTGTAGTTGGATTGAAAGTTGAGTTTTATCGTAATACAATTGAATCTGTCCATCTTCTTCCATGTTTGAAAATTGAAATCAGTGCTTTAACATAAAAAAATATTATTAATATTATAAATAGAAAATTACATTACAAATTTCCGAAACTATTAGTAGGTTAAGAGGCAACACTCAACTGCGATGTTAAATATAAGGTTTTATGAGTGATTCACAGCCAAAGGTAATCTTTTATCTGATACATTATATAACTATTAGTATAATTTTGATAATACTTTTAATTATATTCATAAGTCTTTCGAATTATTTACAAAGTTATTTTCTCCCTCTCTCAATGAATTCATATTTGCTTTTGTGGCTACTATAAGATTCTCCATCGGGTTCTTCTCCAATCTCCTAATAATTTTTACTTCATCAGTTTTTATTTCATTTAATAATGTTATCATAAGCTCCATTATTTATAGCCCTATGATTTACGTCTGTTCGGCAATTCTATTCAAAGATAATAGGAAAAAAACTTACTTATTATCATGAGAAAAAAATAGTGCTTACTCAACTGAAAATTATCAAAGCAAGAATGATCAAGAGACGTACTGAGTCATCCCATATATGGATAAAGAAATGTTATTTACTCAAAAAGGAGTAAATAGGCAAGCAGTACCGTATGACATTTCAAGGTCACTGTCAGATGTATGGGTACAGAAAAATACAATGAGTTTGATGAGGACTTTTACTGAAATAATTCATTTAGCTGACTTGAAGTGATTGCTTACATCCTTCAACTTACTTCAGATTAAATAAAATGGTTAAATTAAAAAAAAACCATTTAATAATCGTTAAATAACCTAAATAACCTTAAAACAACCGTTTCATAGCTTTCGATATGCAACAATCTAAATGATTGTGAAATAGCAAATTAAATAATCACTATGACCTATGACCTCAGTAGTTAACCTAAAAAATTAACTAAACAAATAGTCTCACTCATCACTTAACTATTTTAGATTAGTTAATGAAATAAAAATCTTTTTATTTAAATTATTACTAAATGAATGGAATTTCAACTCATCAATAAATAAAATTGTTTGTTCAAAAAATAAATTACCTATTTTATTAAATAAATTACCTATCACCTTAAAAAGAATTATGCTACTTGCAATAGCATCCAAACACTATAAGTTTTACTTTTTGTGTATATTACAAGAAATGTAATATACACAAAAAGTATTATATATATTTATGAACTCTTGCTTCCTGCTCACGTCAGGATGGTCTAGGTAACCCTATGGCTGTCAAATTTCAAGCATCCGGGGATGTGGGGTGGAGAGATAGGGTAAGAAGAAACTGTCGGAAACCAGAAGGAATTCGGACTCGTCTGAGAGAAGTTGGACTTTTGAGGACAGCAGACTTTTTTAAAATTTTGTAATAAAATTGTACAATATGTATAAATAATAGATCGGAACTATATTTAATACTTCTATAAGATGAACTATCGCCATTGAGGGCATGATAATATTTATTGAACTCCCGAAATTGTATTCTATGTTTTCATCTTACATTATATTATTTTTAATTTTGATATTAAACGATTTTTTAAGAACATTCAAACATACAAATAATATTTACATTGTATTTAAAATCTATTTTAATTATTCGAAAGAATGAATTTTAATATAATAAAAAATAAAGAAATCATTAGATAGCCTTATATTTTAATTTAATTTAAGCTATTTGTTTGAATCATTAAATATTCAAGTTTATGAAGGGGATTGCTAGAAAGGGCATTAGCTTTATTGTTTATTGTGTTTATTGCCAGGAAAAGACGCATTGCTTTAAACAAAATTGGACATGTAAAATATGAAGATTAACCAGACACTGGATTTTTTACATAAAAATTAACTAAATTAATTAGTAACCAATTAATTTCAAAGAAAATCATTAATTAAAAGTTCGTATGCAATGAAATAAATAACAATAATCCGAATTAAAACAAATTAAAGTCATTTAAATTAAAAAATGGAAAATATATACAAAACACGAAACAATTGAAATTAAATTTTAATTTTGGAATAAAAGAAGATAAAGATACTAAAGATGAAAAGGAAATACAAATATATTTAGATAAAAATACGATAAAAATTAGTTAGTTGAAAACAAATGAAATGGATATTTATTTATGTATTTGCATGAACAGTTTCATTTGTTTATAATTTTTTATTTCTTTAATTATTTTCTTGCATATTACAATACAGCTTAATTTCAAAGTGATTTAATAAGTTAACAATTAAAATTACCTTTTAAAATAGTATCACATGCAAATATATGTGGAATTAATATAGTTATGTTTAATAATTCATGTAACTAATTTTGAAATCTCCTTTCGTTTATAATAAACGAAATTAGTAATATTAACAAAGCGTGTATAAGACCATTAGAGAAATCAGAATGATAATTGCTTTCATTATTCAAAGAAATACAACGAAACATTTACATTAATACATGGACTTGCTTATTGAAGCATACACAAAGAAATAAAATAATAATCTTAAGTCATTGGCAATCTCTAGACAATCGACTTAAATAAGTTTAATTTAAAAACTGCATTTCATCTATTATGTTAAGTGTGTTGGAACTATGTGCTAAAAATTGCAAATTCAAAACGCAAGTTTGTTTAGGACTATTGAATATTTATGACGCTGAGGAAGTGATTGTATTTGGAATTTTCTGTGCTTATCAAATCATTAGCATTTTGAAAGCATCGTTTCATTCTTAAATATTAAAATTAAAAAGGACAAAAATCATTTAGAAATACAATGAAAAAAGAAAAGAATGTATAGACTATTTGAAATAATTAATTTTCGTTAAAAATTATAATTTTATATGTGTTTGCTTGAAAAATGGGATTCAATAAACACTTACTTCTTACAATAAATAACAATTTTGATCACTAATAAAATTAATTTTATTCAATTTGAGCATTGTATTTTAAATAATTATAGATAAATGCACTTATACATGCATACAGAAAATAAACGTACAGATAAATTTTCTTTTTGCCATATACAGGGTATGCAGGTTTATTGGCATGTACAGGGTTTCTCAGCTTACAAACATTTACAAAGTTTACAAACACTTAGGAGAGTTTAGATATACCTAGTCTGCTTGGAATCACATTGAAATGCTGGCTCAGAAATGCTCCCTTGCGTGATATTGTACAACAGAAATGAAAGGATATCACGTAAGCGAATATGGACTTTATTAATCATTATACATCAAGAAAACTGAAAGTGTTCATTAGTAACAAAGTTTAACTAAGAATAACTAGAATTTCACACATCGTCCAGACGCTGTTGCGGGATATCTCCACATGGCGCGCTATAACTCACATATTCCAATTTGTTTAGTATCAGTCTTAGTATATAGTCTTTTCCACGTTCGAAATCCTTTTTGTTCGTTAACGACTCATGACTGTTCTCTGAAAACAAGTCCTATCAGACAGCTGTTAGTCCAGGCACCCAAAGAGGCTGGGGCTTGTAGTATATTCGTTAATTATATATTGGTATAAACACTGTATGGCTCATCTATTTCATTTCACAGTCCCTTAAGCCAGATGCATATCCACTAGATCGGCATTCTGATTATCTGCCACTTTACGAAAGTTACGTCAGTATATGAAATGAAGAGTTTATACGAGAAACTCAGAATTCCCATGTTCCTGCAAGCCATTTACAGCGTATGAATAGTATTTCTTACCTAAAATTACTGCGAAATTCCAAGTCGTCTAGGTGTACCCTACCCTTCCAAGAAGTTCGTAATCCTGTGCTCAGGTACCACATATAAGACCACAGTAACATAAAATTGTCTCGATTGTTATTGATTCTGAACTTTAGACAAAAATACTGTTGCAAAAAGCTATATATATTTACAATATGGTGATATGAATTAAATTTTTCCAGTTAATATTTATAGCTCTATAATATAAAATTACAAGGGATTTGTTAGCAAGGTTAATTGACTTGCATTATAAAAAAAATCAGATACAAAAATTCATTAGTGACTTATATGATTTTTAAGGGGTATTAGATGGTTCTTTTTATTATTTTCAAGCTGTGATTTACTATGAACTTTCAGTAATTAGTCATAAATTTGAAAACAAATAAGTACATTGAAAATTTAAGTTGTTTTCATTTTGCACTGAAATGAAGTATTGGTTTATGAAGTATTTTTAAATTCCCGAACCACTTTTTCATGTTGCTTTTTGAACTTTTATAGAATAGGGCGAAAATAATACAGTTATTTAGTTAGTTGAACAAAATCATAATTTTCAATAACAGCATTTGTTTCATAGGAATTAATTACTTTGAGGTTTTTGATGATACACCTCAGTAAAATATTGAGTTTTATCAGCTACGTGTAAAATTTCCTTCATGTGGATAAGTTTGGATCCTTATTCCGATAGTCTTTTTAAAAAATAGAATTAATCCTCCTCGTTCTTAATTTTTTTAACAAGTTTTCATTGTTGAAGGGATATAGTCATTTTTTTGTTTCTTCTAGTAATCAACTAAGGCATAATGGCTAAAGTCAATGTTGAAACACATTTTAAACTAGAGGGAACACATGTTTATCTTGATCATTTTGTAAAAGTTGATATCAGCAATTTTTTTTTTCCTTTTCCATCAGAAAAGAAGCTTTAAACAATATGCAATAAAATTATTTTAGTAAAGAAAAGATTGTAAATTATTTACATCAATGAATTAATTTGAAGGAGAATCTGTCTGATTTCAAGAATGGGGAAATTATTTTGAAATCCGTTTTATTAAAAATATTGATGACTTTTCTGATGTCGTGATGCTAACCATATGTATACGAAAAATATGTTCCCCGATAGATAATAAATGATGTACATAAATCTTCAGATCCGACAGAATAATTAAACGCAAGTACAGCAAATAATTATTATGAGTTTATTCAAAAAATATTTTTTGTCTATGGGTGGATGCAGTTTTAATCCCTCCAACAAGAAATTATTGAACAAATTGACTGCGGAAAGGACTCGATAACTTTTCTTACAAAAATTAGATAATTTTCAATAACTTCTATGTCATCATCATTAATGAGGCGAAGCTCAGCTGGGCCAAGGTCTTCCGAGGTTGCCAGGCATTTCTACCTCTGGCCATACTTTACCAATTTTCTTAAGGTTAAACAATCATCTTTAACAGCTTATACTCAAATTCTGAGTGTTCCCCTCATTCTGATAGTAACTGGTTTAGTCAAAAAGATTTGTTTCAATGTACAACTGTTAATCATATGAATAAGATGCTCATCCCAAGTGAGCTTAATATCATGAACAACATTTGACTATGTGGATATTCTGCATAACTCGATAATTCTCCATCTACGCCAGATTCTATTTTCTTGAATTCCTCCAAATATACCTCTTAAGACCCTTAGTCCAAAATCTTTACTTAGTTCATGGTTAGAGTTCAAGTCTCCGAAGAAGAAGTCAATATAGGGTGAATGAGGATTTTGTACAAAAACAGTTTTTCTATCTTCATATGATGAGAGATTATAATATTTAAATTTATTATCTATTCTTAATTTCATGTAGAATTTTATTATTTATATTGAACTGATATCCAAGATAAGATATGTAATCCCCAATTTCAGGATAACTTGGGTCAAAGTTGGTATTTCTAGTTAATACATACATTTTCTTTTATCTTGGCCTCACTATCAATTGCTTCCAAAAGCTTCTATTAAATATTTTATGTCCTTAACTGATGTCATCAGCAAATTCTAAAACTTCTGCGAAAGGAAATGAATTGCTCACTTTCCGATACATTTTCCAGTATTAAAGTTGAAACTAACAATACGCGAAAACATTAACTCTTAAATCTGAAACCATTTCATGCATGAAAAGAAGAAAAAATCAAATAAAAAAGAATACTCTTTCTACATTTGGATTTGAAACATTGATTAATATGGTTTGTGTTTTAGTTTTGCTTTCCTTTCTTTTAGAAGGAAAATAATCATTTTAATTTAATATAAAGAATTGATTCTGACATTTTGTATGAAGGGAGTAGTAAAATATTAATTGTTTGCCAAAAAATGTATTTTCCCCTTCCGAGTAAATCTATTATTCCATTCATGGGTGGGGCATTAAGTAAAACGTCCTATAGGCTGCATACAAATTATCCCTATGATTGCTAAAAATAACCTATAACATACATAAAGCTCTCGTTTCCTCTTATTTAAAATTTGTTTAGCTATAGGTTGTTGATATTACATATTTCAAGAAACTTTTCGGTCTTGAAATAATAAAATTTTGCATACCTGTAAATCAATATATTGTATCAAACTAAATTTAGTAGTTACATTTACAAACATAGTTTTACAAACATAGTTACATTTACTTTTTATAAGTCAGTTCTTTACTTATGACCTTTTAAATTCCTGATTAAAACCATTTAAAAACAACTTTTTATTGTACATTAGTGGGCCTCATGTTCCACTTATGCAGCTCACGAACAGCCCACCGACGCACAGTGTGGGGAAACACCTGGATTTCTAGTAAAAAAACCAGCTTTTGATGCAGTCGTCTTGAAGATGATTTCGTATGGATTTGGGGGTTGGGGAAGGATAAATTCAAATTTACTAATTTCAAAGTTCTCATATCAACAGATCGTTATTAAGTTAACACTATATTCGATTTTTCAGTAAAGTTTAAAGATGGCATTGTGATTGCAAGAGATTTATTTTCCAAAAATGTATATATTTTATCATATTTAATAAAGGATTATACAAACATCAATATTTTAAGTTAACTATAAAAAAATATACTTTTAAGAAGAATGTATATTAGAAGAAGAATATGTAGTATATTAATATTACTGAGATTATCTTTCAGTTCTAATGTTTTTATAATAAGTTTAATACAATTTATTTTGGAAGCTAAAGTATTTTTCTACAATATGTATTTTCTCTATATATACATAAAATGTAATATTAATCACATATTAGAAGTTCCATAAAAAAAAACAAATACCTTGGATTATTAACAATAATTTTTTACAGTAATAATGAAAAATTATTATTGCTAAAATCGATTACTCATTTTATCTAAAAAAATAGCGATTAAAATGCAAAACTTGATTACAAAATTTAAAAAAATAATTAAAAATATTATCTTGGTATATGAATACGAATAAATTGGTATATGAATTGGAATTGATATATGAATACGATTCAATTCTTTTGGGATCAAATGAAATTACTTTGGGGAAAGTTATTTCAGGCTTGCTATAAATGGATCAGAAGATATCAGAAGAGTGTGAACGTCATCGTCAATGTAAATTTCTGTCACACGCTTCTTAGAAAAATGTTCATGATCTATTTCAAAAATCTGTAAATATATCATGAACCTTAGAACACCTCTAGAGTCTATTCAGATAACTGTTCAATGATAGCAATACAGATGAAATTATTTCCACTCCCTTTATTGATAATTTGTGCACTGTAAGGGGCAACACATACTATACATAATTTTTAATTAGTTCTTTGGCAGCAGTTAAAGTAAAGTTTTTGAATGTATCAATGAAATGTCATGGTCACTTCATATAAAAGAATGGCCATGAAAATAATGAGAATGGCCACAATAAATTGTCCAAAAGCTCTTAAACTTATTTGTGTTGCAAAAGACAACCTATAAGTTGGAATTTATTTTCTTAGAGTCACTGTTATACTATAAACTATTTGGTATAATCAGAACTTTCTTCAAAGGATGTCCTTGGACGACCTTTCACAGTGGGGGAATGTTCATTCATAACAAACAAATCACACGGTTGCATTTAACCAATTCTTACTTTTTTAACTAAAATCTTTTTTTCTATTATGCAATAATCCCATTTATTTTTACATTTTGCAGAAAAATAACTATTTTTTTATGAGATTGCTCAAATATTCGATTTAAAACTTGATTGCTTTTTTGCAATAGGATATTTTTCAAAAAATATTTTAGCATCATTTTTTGGCTGACATGACCTTTTTTATAATGTCAAAAAAATTCTTTTCTATTTTCGGATAACTCTTTCGAATGAGAATATGAAAGAAATAACGAGTTTTAGGAACATTAGCGAATCACGTAAAATTTAAAAGGAAATCGACTCCGATATAAAATTGACATTATCTCATAAAGTTAAAAATATCAGTAAGATTTTATATAGCAGATTTGGTAACAAAATGTAATTGTTAATATATATGGAAAAAATTCTGGGGAAGGATATGGGCAAATTTTAACTTTTTTTTTTTCAAATATAAGATGAATTTTCGAAAAACAGTAACCATTTTTAATCATTAATTATTTATCATAATTTAATAAAATAATAATAAATACCACGAAAAAACTTCAAATTACTAAACTAAAGGATTCAAATCCATGAAAAAACTATTTCTAATAAAATGTTTTACCGCTGAAAATCTGTGTTGAAAGTCTTTTGACAGGGAAACGCAATGTATCATATGTTTGTCGATTTTTGAAGGGGTGTAACACAAAGAAACTATACCCCCCCCTCAAAACTCTAACTAAGTGTAAATGGTGTAAAAATTTATAACATTTCAAAAATAAACAACAAAAAAATCTATTCTGCCATCTTTACAAGCATTCTGCTCAGTGTGTTATGGTTGATGAAGAAATAACATTTCCTTTCATGAAGACATTTTCGAAGTAACTGTTCCGCATTTGCGTGTTGAATTAGATAAAATTGGAAAAACTCCCACCAGATAACCTGACTGTTGATGTACGACGTTTATACATGCTAACAATTTGAAATTTAAAATCATTACAAGCAGTCACGGAATTCTTTAAGTAAATAAAATTGGATTAACGTCAAAATTCAGGTTATTGCATGTTTGTTGCTTTTACTAAACATAGATTGACAGGCGTATTTTCATACGTTAATAATAATCTGTTAATAAATTTTTAACTACACTGACTAACTTCAAGAATTTTCTTTTTATGTTATTCAAATATTTTTTATACATTTTATATATTGTCTGCTTCATATAAACTAACCTTTAAATTTGTGCTTTTATTTTTGCTCTTGGGGCCTGATGGCCGAATGGCTAGCGCTCTGGCGTTCGGTACCACAGGTATCGGGTTCAAATCCCGGCTTTGCCATGGGCATTTGTAGTGGTTCGGAATCCACTTTAAACCGTAGGTCCCGGTCCTAATAGGATCGTAGAGCGCTGCGGGGGCATTGTTACTCCGCGTCCGTTTGCCAGCTGTATTAGAAGAAAAATATATATTTTTTTTTGCTCTTAGTAAATTTAAAAAAAACTAATAAGAATTATTCTTGCATGATCTTAAGAAAATGTTGAGATCAGAAGAATGGCTTTTCTAAACATTTATCACTTATAAATTGTTTTGGGGTAACTTCGTCTAATGCGATCTATTCAAAATAAATATGTAAAGCAGGTAGAAAGTATATTTGTAACCAGTTAAAAAAGGTTAAAAAATGCCAACAACAGAAGCTTACTTTTTTTCAGTTGCTAAAAAATATTTCATATTAATTATATAAAGGAGCATTGATTTAATTAAAAACAATATTTTATTATATAAGTTTGTCATTTAAATATTTTAATTATTGTAAAATACTCTCATCCTAATACTAAAACTTTCTGTCAAATTAAATTTTTGTGAGAAATAAAAATTTAAAACAAATTTTCATGAAAAAATGTTATTAATAAAATAAAATGAAAATAAATTTATACAAATATTTTTCTCTTTTTTAATTTCAGAAGTAATTATAATAAGCGAAAAGAATTTTTTAAAATTTACAACGAAGAAAAAAATAATTTAAAATTTCATACTGTGTCAAAATATTATACTGAAATTTAATTGCTTTAAATTGAACAATTACATTTTTTTATTTTATTCTTTTCAATCTTGAAAGGTTGAATACAGATTGGTTGGTTATATTAAGTTTGAATACAAAGGTTAATTAAATCACTGTATGAATACAAAGATTAATTAAATTATAATATGAATACAAAGTTTAATTAAATTATAATATGAATACAAAGTTTAATTAAATTACAATATGAATACAAAACCTGAATACAGATCAACTGTGCATTAGTAAACGCTGAATTTTCACTGAAACTTTCTGGTGGTTTGCATTATTTTGCAAACTTTTCCCTCTTCATATATAAATATATATATATATATAAATATATAAATCAATAATGTTTTATGCGAATAAATAGTTTAAATGAGCATATACATGATAAATAAAAAATACTTGAGAAACTTTAAAGTCATATTATATTTACCCCTTAAATTACAATTTATAGGAATAAGTTTATAGAAAATCATACTATTTCTGTACATCCTCTACGTATTTCTTAAGATTATTTATGTTTCGTCCATGAACATCCTAATCTTGTCGATTTCTTTTAATAATGAGATTACTTCAGTGGCTTATAATTATTTTCTGGCGTCATCACATTTTGTATCAAATACTTCCATAGGTGGCATGTAGGGGTTTTTCACCCAACATCCATCAGTTACAGAAATACACTCTGGACAACAAATTTAATGTGCTCATAACGATATACACTGAAGTGACAAAAGTCATGGGATAGCAATATGCAAATTTTCAGATGGAAGTAGCATCGCGTAGAACAGGTATAAATGCGCAGAGCTTTCATTTCTGTTCAAGTTATTCATGTGAAGAGGTTTTGACGTGATGATGATCGCACGACGGGAATTAACAGACTTTGAACGCGGAATGTTAGTTGGAGCTAGACGCATGGGTCATGCCATTTCGGAAATCGTTAGGGAATTCAACATTCCC
The DNA here is from genome assembly GCA_021605075.1 of Caerostris darwini. Lineage (NCBI taxonomy): Eukaryota > Metazoa > Arthropoda > Arachnida > Araneae > Araneidae > Caerostris > Caerostris darwini. The sequence continues at coordinate 630,129 of BPLQ01007492.1, forward strand.
AGATCCACTGTGTCAAGAGTGTGCCGAGAGTATGAAATTTCAGGCATAACATCCCACCATGGACAGCGCAGTGGTCGACCGCCTGCACTTAACGACCGAGACTGGCGACGTCTGCAAAGAGTCGTAAATTCTAACAGACAAGCAACACTGCGTCAAATAACCGCAGAAATAGATGTGGGACGTACAAGGGATTTGTCTGTTAGAACTGTGCGGAGAAATTTGGCTTTCTTGGGCTATTCTAGCAGAAGACCGACTCGAGTGCCTTTACTGACAGAACGACATCGCTTGCAGCGACTCTCGTGGGCACGTGAACATATCGGTTGGTCCCTAGATGAATGGAAAACCGTGGCCTGGTCCGATGAGTCACGAGTTCAGTTGGTAAGAGCTGATGGTAGGGTTCGAGTGTGGCGCAGACGTCACGAAGCCATGAACCCAAACTGTCAGCAAGGCACTGTTCAAGCTGGTGGTGGCTCCGTAATGGCATGGACTTGGTCCTCTGGTGCGACTGGACCGAACATTGACTGGAAATGCTTATGTTCAGCTACTTGGAGATCACTTGCAGCCATTCATGGACTTCATGTACCCAAACAACGATGGGAATTGTATGGATGACAATGCGCCATGTCACCGGGCCACAACTGTTCGCGATTGGTTGGAAGAACATTCTGGACAATTCCAACGAATGATCTGGCCACCTAGATCGCCCGACATGAATCCCATCGAGCATTTATGGGACATCATCGAGAGGTCTGTTAGTGCCCAAAATCCTGCACCATCAACGCTTTCACAATTATGGACGTCTATCGAGACAGCATGGCTCAATATTCCTGCAGAAGACTTCCAACGACTTGTTGAGTCCATGCCACGTCGAGTTGCTGCACTTCGCCGGGCGAAAGGAGGGCCGACACGATATTAAGAGGTATCCCATGACTTTTGTCACTTCAGTGTATAACTTTCGATATAACTTATCGCAGATTGAACCGAGTTTTGAGGTTTACAAGAAGTTAATTTACTAATTAGATTAAGATAAAATAAATACTAAAATAATAATTATATAAGATAAAATAATTTTTAAAATAATAATTACATAAGATAAAATAATTGCTAAAATAAAAATTACACAAGATAAAATAATAATTTTATATACATTGAAGTAGGTAACTTAAAATTTTTATGAGTTTCGAAATATTTTCTCTAATTAATTTATAATATAATGAAAAATGTAAATGTCAAATAGATAAGTGGGACTAATATTTACTTTTAATAAGCCTAAAATCTAAGCACCTTACAGTTTTAGCAAATAAATAATTCAAAAATAAAACAGTAGACTTAGTACAGAAAAGGAATTTTACCTCTGTGAATAGAAATTATAATGTAGATTTAAACTGTCTTATTCATTTTTAAAAAAAAATTATGTTAAGAAAATTTTAAATCAATAACCATAAAAGCGACATCTCCAATATCGATTGTCTCCTGCTGAGAATATTTTATATATTATTTATGTACTAGAATCGTTAAAATGTTGATATTGAAGACAGAGTAACAACTTAGACAGACTAACGAACAATGTAAGGGGAGTGTGTAAAAGGCTATAATTTATTTTTTACTAACTATATAAAATATCGATTCTCAAATATTGATTCGGGAAATAATAGTGTGATTCACAAATAAAAAAAAATATGATATATACTGTTCCAAATTAATAAAACGCATATATTGAATGTTGTGCTGTAAAATTCTAAGCAATTTTTTCAAGAATTTTAATCAAAATAATGCTTGTTTTTATTGCATGCATATTATTATATTGGAAAAGAGGTAATCTACAGATTGTACGAGTATAAAGATCTATTTTAATCATTTCAACTTTACTTAAAAATATTAGAATAAAACATGAATTAGCTTATAAATATAAATTATAAATGCGAATAATTTTCATTTGTTTGATTTATCTAAGTTTCTTCATTTAAAAAAAAATCAAAATTTATAATATCTTTTATTATTAACATTTAGTGTAGATCGTAAATTTCATGATTTGCTGTTATTGTCGTATCCTTCATGGAAGGAGGGCTGTTTATGATGATGCACCCGTTGGTAGCAGTCTGACTTCTGCTCCTTGTTGCTGAAGAAGGAGGGCAGCGACTTCCGGGAGGAATTTTAGGGGGAACACTGCATTTGCGTATCGTATGAGAGAAAATCCGGAAAACTCCTACCAGATAGTCCGACTAACGAGGCAAGATGCTGAACATCACAAACGACATCGACGCTCCTCTTGTTTTGAAACAGTATTTACAACAAGGCCGCCATTGGATTGAACCTCCGCCCTAAGCTTACCAGTGGCACACGCTGCCACTGAGCCACGAGTCAGGCAATTTGATGATTTCAAAATAGACAATAAAGATCTGGAAATGACCCTTATTAGAGTTATTCGAAATAAGTCGCAATTAAAACAACATGTAAAACAATCGATATAATTAATGTTAATGTAGTAAATAATGTTTGTTATTTTTTATTCTGTTTTTAACTTTTTTATTAAAAATACAGCTTCCTTGAAAGTAATATCGATTAATTATCGTATTCTAATAATCCAATAGGGGAACTAGTTTCATAGAGTATTTAATTTTGTACCTATTCAGGCACAACTTTTTTTTTTCTAAATATTTATAGAGACAAAAGATCTTAATTTGTCAAGTCAACTCCACATTTTAATATTCACTGAATATTGAAAACAATTTTTAAAATAAAAACTATTTCTTAATCCGAAGCTTATTTCTTTTCGCCAGTGTGCACAATATATGTATAGTATCATTTAAACGACAAATATATTTCTGGAAAAATACAATTAAAACCGATTGTTCTGCTAAAGGAAAGAGCATTTCGACATCCAAACCAATCGAGAAGATACCTAAAGAAAACAATTAGAAAAAAAGGCAATAACAATTTCCAGACGAATAAGAACCTAAAGATATCAGATCATAACAAATGACAGGATTTGAAAAAGCCTATAGATTAGTCATATATTATTTGCGGATTAGTTTGAGTTTACACTTGGCAGAATTCATCAATAAAATTACATAAACGAAATAATCTTCCATGTAAGGGGTCTCTGTTTGTGAGAAATGACTTAGAAGGCCTATGAGCGACAAAGCTATTCTAGCAAATAAACTTAAAAGAGGCTTTCATTTTTAATATTTGTTCGCATTTTGTTCTACTCTTTAAATTATGTAAGAGGCTTTTTTTTTTCAAATATGTATATATACATTTCATTTCTAATAAATAAGTATTTTATACATATTTTATTAAAAATATGAAATATATTATCTTGTTTTATCATATTTATTATAGAGACTTTTGAGTAATACTAATAAAGTATGAAGAATTTTTATAATTTTTTTTTTCTATTTTTAAAGCGTGTTTATCGTAAAATGCTCATTCTTCGTTTTCTTCATTTGCGCAACAACCGCATGATGGGCCAAGTCCTTCTGCCTGCTAGCAAATTTCGAGACAGGAGATGTTTTCTTTAACGGGGTAGGGTTGTCAGCCTTACGCTCAACGCTCAACAGCCATATTAGACCGGTACCTACGAATTAAAGTGAATTCTGAACTACTAAAACATCGATGGCGTCGTCGGAACTCGAATCCGAAACCTGTGGCACCGAGTGCTAGTCATTCGACCGTCAGGCCCTAAAATGCTCATTACTTATAATAAGTAATTCTTCAAAATTATTTACATTGAAATCAGAGCCAGTCATACTCAAATTTAACAAAGATGGGAATTTTTAAAACATATATTTTTTAAACACTTCAATGAAGATCTCTATTAAGTTATACAATATTTTGATTTGAAAAGAAAGAATCTAAAATTATCTAACTTATTCTATTGTAAAAAATGTATTCTTTTTGAATAAATAATAAAATGGGAAGGATTATACTTTGTGTAATATGTAAAACAAACTATCAACACATTCCTGGATAAAATTCATAAACAATCTCACCAAAAAATAATAATTTGAATATCCAATACATCATACTGAAAATTCAAATAATTCAGTTTAACCGAAGCTCAACAAATTGAATCTCTAAAATATCGCTCGAGTTTGTCTTGAAATAAGCAACAATTTTTATCGCTCTAAACTTATAACGATATTTTACAACTTAGCAAAATAAACGTTCAAAATCTAACGCTTATTTACAAAGATATTTTCCAAATCCATAACGGTATTACCGCTATCTTATTACTGTCAAACATATTACCTATATTTCTGAAACACATTGAATTTTCTAAGGTTTAAAAATATATCGATGGAATAGAAATAAATGTATAAAAGTTCAGATATCTTAATTGTAGGGATTTGTAACCTGGAAGTCGTATTTCATGTGAAATCACTGCAGGATTAAGATGTTTCCTATAAAATTTCCACGTAAGAAAAGGACGAGCTACCATCCCGAGATCAACCCCAAAATCCTAGCAATAATCCGATTAAAAAGAACGATGGGAAAAGACTGAAGATGAAAGAAAACTTGCTTTTATATTTCTTTCTTTTTAAGAATCAATGCCCTATTTATTTCGAGATGCACTACCTGCTATCCGAACCAGATGTTGGAAAATTCGGCAAATTTATTACCTGGCTAAAAGGCTAGAAGAAATGATTTAGAAGGTAAAGTGAGAGAAAAGTCTAATAGCCAAGCTGGAACTATAGTCACGAAACCGATGTAACGATTTTCGATTTTTTTTACCAACCATCAGTGAAGCATACAAAAAGTGATTTTTCGGAAAGAAGAGACATACTACAGGAAAGAATGACTCATATTTGTAAGCATACATTCCTATTGATTCACTTAAAGAGAGATAGAAAGAGAGAGGGAGAAATGAAATTATATTATTGCAGCTTCTTTTTGGGGTTCGGTACTCAATATTTTATTCTTTATTAAATCCTGATAAGAAAGAAAATACATTATAATCCCATCAAACCGAATAATCAGATGGAAAAAAGCTTTGGAAAAACGCGAAACCATCTTACATTTGACTTTAAAAGTTGAAACAGGAAACATTTTTTTTTTAATTTTAGATAATTATATTAAATAAAGATAATATTTTAATAATTATATTAATTATAATTAAAAACATATATATATACATATACGCTTTACATAAGACCATAATCAACACAAAGTTTAAATTTTATTTTTACTATATAATACTATATTTTAGAAAGATATTCAATTTCGAAACTGAAAGTATAAAAATATAATTTGTTAAACAGAAAAACAACAGCAATCTTTAAAAGCATAGGAATAATGTCAGAAAAAAATTGTAGCTGAATGATTTAAAGAATACATCAAGTATTGTTTAATAGGTTAAAGTTATTATTACAAATATTTTCCATAATTTTAAGTTTGTTATTTAATTGCGGTTCCCAGAAAACGAATAAATTTTGTAAGGCAGAATTAAACGTAGTTACAATTGCTCTTATGAGTTTTATTTCATAGTACAAATTGTCATTAACCATCAGTGAAGCATACAAACAGTGATTTTTCGGAAAGAAGAGACATACTGCAGGAAAGAATGACTCATATTTGGAAGCATACATTCCTATTGATTCACTTAAAGAGAGAGAGGGAGAAATGAAATGATATTATTTTAGTTTCTTTTTGGGTTCGGCACTCAATATTTTATTCTTTAAGTTCGTTATTAAATGACAAAAAAAGAAAAGACATTATAAACCCATTTCGCCGAATAATCAGATAGAAGAAAGCGTTGAAAAAGCACGAAACCATCTTATATTTGGCTTTAAAAGTTGAAACAAGAAACAATTTTTTTTTTAAATTTCAGTAATTATTAAAAACTTATATACTATGTCACAATCAACACATCATTTAAAACTTATTTATATTATGTGGTACTATGTTTTAGAAAAATATTAAACTTTTAAAACGGAAGGTATAGCCATATAATTTGTTAAACAGAAAAACAACAGCAACCATCTGTGAAGCACACAAAAAATAATTTTTCGGAAAAAAGAGACATACAGGAAAGAATGGCTCATATTTGGAAGAATACATTCCTATTGATTCACTTACAGAGAGAGAGGGGGAGAAAGGAAATTATATTATTTTCGTTTCTTTTTGGGTTCGGTACTCTATATTTTATTCTTTAAGTTCGTTATTAAGTCATGACAAAAAAAAGACATTATAAACCGATCTTGCCGAATAATAAAAAAAAGCATGAAATCATCTTACATTTGACTTTAAAAGTTGGAAACTGAAAAAAATTAAATTATTATAAATTTGTTTTTAATATTTTAGTAATAATTAAAAACATATATATTATATTTAAGATCACAATCAACACAACATTTAAAGGTTATTTTTACTATGTGGTAATATATTTTCGCTCTGACGCTCGGTGCCCCAAGTTTTGGGTTCAAGCTTCGGCTTTGCCATGGATGTTTGTAGTGGTTCGGAATTCACTTTAAACTGTAAGTCTCGGTCTAATATGACTATAGTGCTGATAATCCTACCGCGTAAAAAGAAAATATCTCCTGTCCCGAAATTTCCAGTAGGCAGACAGCCTTGGTCAACCATGGGGCTGTTGAGCCAATGAGGAAGGAAGGAAGGTGCTATATTTCAGAAAAATATTAAAATTTCAAAACGGAAAATATAGCAATATAATTTGTTAAACAGTAAAACAACAGCAATATTTAAATACATAGGAATAACGTCAGAAAAAAGCTGTAGTTTAACCTATTAAAAAATACTTGATGTATGTTTTGAAATAATTCAAGTAATTATTACAAATATATTCCATAATTTTAAGTATGATATTTAACTATCGGTTCTCAGAAAACCAGTAAAAGTATTGTAAAACAGAATAATAAGCAGTTATAATTGCTACTACACGTTTTATTCCGTAGTATAAATTGTAGTAGTGACAAGATTTCTTTGATTTTATCAGCAGCTAAATTTTATGTTCATACTCTGGTCAAGAGTCATATATGTAGAACAAATTATTGTGAAGATTATATATTTAAAATATACAAATTAGAAATTTAAACCATGTGTTAAAATTCATGAATTCCGGATTTATTAAGATTGATGATATAAATTAAAGCAGATGAAATTTTAATATTTTTACATTTGTATGGATGGCAAGAAGATAAATTTAATATTAATGAACAACATCATTTTATTTAAAAGTAAATTATAGCTTTTTTTTTGGAGTTTTAATTAGGTATATTCAAAGCTTAAATGCTTAAACGAAATTAAATTAAATTTTTTAATTATTTTAAGTAACTAAAAAGATAATATACCATAAAGATAATATTGAAACAAAATTAAATTTTATTTAATTCGAATTATTAATTTATTTATTATCAAGTTATTATTTATTTAATATCAAATATAAATTTAAGGAAACTAACATATTACATTAGATTTTAAAATTATAACAAATTTTTTTATAAATGCTGATTGTTCAACAAATGTACACATTTTACTTAAGGTAATAAAATTATTACACATTGAATATAAGGTACTTTGTAAGTAATTTAAATACAATAAAAAATAATAAGATTAAAAATAATTTAAATAAGAAAATTAGACATTATACCCAATTAAAAATATTTTATGTTAATAATAATATTTGCAAAAATGTGTTAATTTTTAAGGATTTAAGATTAACTCTTTAAAGAACAGAAAAAAATTAAAATCTAGTATATTTTCACCGGACTTCATTAACCCTTCAGGAGTGGAGCTGAACACTTTCGATTAAAAATTCATCGTTAATCTAATTTCGAATGTGTACTTTTCTCATTTAGAATTATATAATAATTTTTTTTTCTTTTTATGTGTACAAAGTAATTATTTCACTTATTCAATTTAATATACTGGCTGAATTTTGATACGCTCCTGGTCTATCTATTCCCTTTCAAAATATTTATGCAGGAGGCTGTATTTGGAATTTATATTAGCTGATAAGTAAACAGAAGGGTTAATTCTAATTAGAATAGTTGTTTCGTTACTCTGCAGCAAAACTCATTAATCAAAGACCCAACTTTTATGAAACTTTTGTTGAACTTCCGTTGTCGAAAATGGGAAAAGATCAAGTAAGAATTTAATTGATTGTAAAATATCATTTGGTTTCCTAAAATATTCGTCTGTAAGATAATTATAAGTAGGATAGATGGGATACTAGATATCCAAATTGTTTTTAATAATATGTTTCTTTTATAGAGATGAATGTTATTTATTTTTATAGATTTACATTAGTCAATTTTCTACCCTTTTATGCAAGGAAAGACAGATCCATGGTTCAGTGGTAACATGCACAGCCCCATGGTTTGAATATTTTTAAATCGTCAATTGCAGACATTGATTTCACAAACGAAGGGACACCTTAAAATTATCACAACTTGTAAAAGAAAATTATAAAAAAAATCAATCTCGCAGAGAATTTTTCTGGTCATATTTTCTGGTGGCAGTTTTCTGGGTTTTTTCGCCTAAGATACGCAAATTTAGGACAGTTCTTAGTAATAGTTTTCCAGGCAGACAACACCCACTCTTCATCGTCTGTTGGTGAGTGCTTTATAATTTAAGAGTTGTTGTCTGTGGGACTAATCCTTAGTGTCTGGCAGCGCTGGAAGGACACTCCATGAGCAGTCTACTTATGGGCAGGAGGGAAAGCGGGCAGCTTCTGTTACGATGGAGCACACGTAGGTAGAAGTCTGACTTGGCTACATGTCGCTGAAGAAGGAGGGTAGTGCCCTTCGGGAGGACTACTCCACATTTGCGTATCATATAAGAGAAAACCCGTACTCCCACCAAGTAGTCTGACTAACAAGGAAAGAAGTCTGTCAAGGAAAGAAGTAGTCTGACTAACAAGGAAGAACATTACAAACGCCATCGAGCCTCCTTTTTTTAAAAACAAAGCCGCCAGCGGGTTGAAACTCAGCCCTAATGTTCACCAGCGGCACACGTTACCATTGATCCACGAGTCGGGCAGTTTACGAATAGAATACAAGAGTCAACGATGAACAACAACGACATTTCAATGTGTCATCGTCGTTTATTAAACAGCGTTAGTAAATAATAGCTTTGCACATTTACAAATGCGTAACGTTCATAGATGACTGCTCTGAATTTCAGTTTTAAACCGAGAAAAAACAAGCTGCACCATTGTTGATGAAAAAACAAATCACATGTAGCTATTTTTTATGGTTGTGTCTATAACATGCCCAGTAATTTAATCTACTTTACATTACATGTTAGCTACACTAGAAGATAAAAAAGAATATCTAAATGAAATTTGTATGTAATACTCTTGAAACTTAATTTCCTATTTAAAATTAAAAAAAATTTGTATTATAAACCTTTTGATAAATAAAAATTTATGATTTTACATACTTATGATATTCTTTGTAGTTATATAATTTGATAGTAAAACATTATTTTTAATAAGTAGTGGAAGAAGAAAGGTTTTCTTCTTCTACTACTGAATACGACAAACACTACATTTATACAATAAATACAGCATTCTATACATTAAGTATCTCAGTAATTAAAATTTTAAGTATCCCATAAATTACACTGAAAAGCGTTTATAATGGAATGTGCATAAATGAATGACTTATCTCAAATATCAAATAGCACAACTTTTTATCGAATTTAAGTTATTTATCTCTAGATTAGTGGATGTCTGATTTAGTCTATTAATATATATATATATATATATATATATATATACATATATTAAATTTTGCATAATTACAATTATTCCTGTAAACGAGAACAGTGTTAAAAAAAAAAAAAGAAATACTTTTTCATATTTAAATTAATCATGTATAAAAATCCTCTTTTAATATGATTAAAAAGAATAATAGAATACTGTATTTATATGAATTTTCATAATACTAGACATCGTAACATATATTAAATATACAGTCGCAGTGAATATAATGTTATATCCTCGTTGTTCCTCAAATCATAATTATTGTAAATTTAAGTTGTTATTATTTCGTATATGATTACGAAAATACCAACCCAGTCCAATTGCCACATAAATATACCGACCTTCAAACATGACAGCTAATCTATGTACAGAAGTTATTCAAATAAACTGCGTGAACATCATAGAAGTTCAACAGTTATAGCAATTTTAAAATCACAGCAAATAATTGTAATAACCACAATTTTCTATTAACTAATCTCTCATCTGCAGTATTCACTCGGTATTCTAATTTATTCAGTTACCCATTTGAATTCAAATGCAAATTGTATTTTTTTTCCTCGGTAGTTAATGATTAACACCGAAAGGCAATTGTTAGTAGAAACAATGTATGAAAGGAAAAACAAGTTATTATAAAAATAAGTTATTATTATTTCATATATGCTATTATGAAAATACCAACCCAGTCCAATTGCCACAGAAATATACCGACCTTCAAATACGACAGCTAATCTATGAGCAAAAGTTATTCAAAGAAATTACAAGAACATCACAAAAGTTCAACAGTTATAGTAATATTAAAAGCACAGCAAATATTTATAAAGAAAATAATATATTTTCTATTAACTATTCTCTCATCTACAATATTTACTCGGAATTCTAATTTATTCAATTACTTATTTGAATTCATATGCAAATCATATTTTTTTAGCTGGTTAGCGGTTATCATCGAAATGCAAATGTTAGTGGAAACAATGCATGATGGAAAAAAAAAATGAAATGCTTTCACAAATGTAAATATTTTCCTTTTACTAGACAGAAATGAATAAGAAAATACCTTATAATGTTTTTCTTTGGTAACTTTTCTAATGCCACATATCGTAAATTCTATTGAAAATATAAGAAAAGTTGCTGGAATTGTAATCCGAATTTCTAAAATATAATCAATTTTAGTATAATATTTAGGATAAATGTGTAGCAAAATATTTTCAACACAAAGTTTTTTTTTCTTTCTAATGCAGCTGGCAAACACTTAGACAGCTTGGTCTTCGATGCCTTAAGGTCTTCGATGCCTTAAGGCAAACACTGCACAGACGTTACTCACTTTAGTGGGCGCATGTAACTTGAAGATAAGCCACGGACGCGAAGTAACCATGCCCCCGCAACGCTCTACGATCCTATTAGGACCGGGACCTACGGTTTAAAGTGGATTCCGAACCACTACAAACATCCATGGACCGCCGGGACTCGAACCCGAAATCTGTGGTACCGAGCGCCAGAGCGCTAGCCACTCGACCATTCAGGCCCTCAACACAAAGTAAACTTTTTGAAAATACTTGATTATTTTTCTCAAATTATTCGACAAATTCTTATAAAATTTAGAATGAAGTTTTTGTCAAGTTAGTTGGGGGAAGATTAATTAAATATATATACGTATATATATATATATATATTAATTTAAGATTATGTCATCAATATATAAACAATTTGTAAAATAAGAATTTTGAGTCTAATTATATTTTGGTTGTTTTATAAGGTCTTGCACTGGAATTCTTTTAATTCAAGAATGCAAATATAGACTAATCAAATCCAATCTCTTTTCATGTATTAGCTAGCTTTCCATTAAATTGTACTTGTTTACGTCTTATAGATCTGAAGAAAAATATATTATTTTTTTCGGGCCTACTAGATTTTGAATTCTATTTTAAAAATACTGATTACATAATTATATGGACTTACGTAAATATAAGTTGTAATACTTTATTACATATAGTATAAATTAAAATTAAAAAGTGGGGAAATATGAATTACTTTTAATAAACAAGAATGATACGTATAAAAACAAATACTGGAAATATATTTTTATTCAATTCCTACTATTAGTTCACACTCTCCCTATATATATCTTGTTCAAATTTTCAATCGTTAATAAAATACTTTTTATTCATCCATTCAAGTTCAAATACATTTTTTGGAACTTGTAGTTTAGACACTTGATGTTAATACCGTTTTTCAAATATTAATTAATTAATTAATTTTAGTTTTTTTTTAGATTTAAGTTGCATGTATCTAATAATAGATGGCGCCAGATGTAAGAGGAAAATTTCAACTTCATTTGTAAAGGAATTTTCTGCAATATAGAGAAAAAAAATAGGAACTGACATTAAAAATTTTTTTTTATATTACTTGTTTTAATTTTACATTCAATGCGGTGTATGGCTTACAATTATATTTTCAAATATAGAAAATGCCTTCAAACTTATTATATAATATTTAAAAAAACAAATTTCAATTGATAAAAACCAAGTCATAAGTCATTCTCGACTAAGCACAGACTTTTCGCAGTGTTTCCAATATCTCTTCTAAGGATAAGGTAAAATCTCCCTAGAGAAACATTTATCTTCAAAATTATAAGTTAACTTGGGAAATATCATTGAAAAACAAATCCAGCTGCTTTTTGCCACTCGTTATCCGATTCCTCTTTTAGGAATACCGTTTTCTTTTCTTTATAGAGACGTGCTTAGCATGAGCAAGCATGACATCGTACACAAGATGTAATTAAATATAACACTTTCTTTGAATTCTCCGTGGACCTTCAGTCTGTACATGACATCAAACTTAGTACAAAGAAAAGAAACGTTTATCCGTTCTTGTGTCATGTATCTAATAATGGAACTCATCTGCTTTCATTTCTGGTCACGATGTCTATTGCTTTTTGCTTCAGTTGCATCATTGCACTTAGAAAGTATAGAGATGTTTGTTGTATTTTTGGAAAAAAAAGTTATGTAATCTTGAATATAGTTATTAATGTGTCTGTAGTACATCATGCAGAAAAATGGCCGTTGTATACATTGTTGTCGGTAAAATGTCGACTGAAACAGCATAAACATGCGTTACGAAATTGGATATGCAAATAATTTGAACAAATGCGCTTTGTTTTTAATAATTCTTTCCCATTTTAAAGGGTATTACAGTAAGAAAGCAGTCTACCAAGAAATATTTATGTTTTTCTTTTTGTTAATATTTCATTCTATGTTCTTCGATAAATTTTATGCATTTTTTCAATTTATGTTATGTGAATTTAAAAAATCGTGTCCTATATATTTAATTTTATAAACTAAAAATAATAAATTATAAATTTAACAGAATTGAATTTTGTATTAACCTCTCACAAATGTCTATTTCTTAAAAGAAAGATAGTTTCACATCTGATATTATGCAAATTGAGAAAAATAGTAAAAAAAGAAGATTACAATACAAATTAACTAAAAGAATGTATTATACTTAATTATATTTTTAACTATAATTTATTGATATTTTTAATTATATTTTTCTTCACAAAATGAAGAAAATTAAAAGAATTCAACCTATTCAAATAAAGCTCATTCATTTATTTAATATTAAATTTCATGGTTTGAATTGAAGTACGTATTAATTTTGAATCATGACATCAAAATTCAATTACTTTCAATTAATTGTTAAGGAAATTTGATTTCAATGTTTGTATAATTGAAATTTGAAATTATTATTCAAATAAAAATGTTTTATCCTTAATGTAAAATTTATATTTTATTAATAATTTAATTTAGCATGAAGTCTTAAATACATATTCTTTATTAAATTGCTTCAATTTTTATAGTTAAACACGTGCATACAGTCCATTTACTATAATAAAGTGATTGAAAATCCCCACTTAAAATAGCTTCTTATTATTACATATTTTAATTTTTATTCATTGGTATTTAAATGAAATTTGCACAATTTTATTTGTGATTAACGATATTTAAGATCGTGCACAATTTGCACAGTCCTTTCGCAATTGAAAACTCATATATAAACTGCATTAAAAAGTCACTACAGTTCCTTCCTTCAGAACGCTTTTATTGAAAAATACTTTATAAAATGTTTTAACGCGACATTGAGTCGGACCTGGAGGTTAATGCAGAGCAATCATTTTCAGCTAAAGTGCATTTAAAAACCTATCTATCATTTCAACATTTCTCTCATTAAAAAGTATTTTTATCGCATTACCTAGTTTGTTGGAACGAATCGCAGCTTAAACTCGATACAGTTGTGATTTTTTTCAACAGTTTTAAATCGTAATTATCAAATTTGAAAACAGGACTGGAGTCTAGTTAATCTTTTGACCAACACGGTTGACATTTTGCGTAAGACATATCAATGATTGAAACTCGTGATAACTGGTAGATCTGTGAACCGAAATGCTCCAAATAATGTGCCAATAAATTTATGATAAATTACCATCTTATGTCCACGATTTTCTAATTTAAAAGCCGATTTGAAACCTTATGTGTCTTCCAAAAAACAAAGTTGAATTTTTTTTCTGAAAATTAGCCGAATTCTTAGAGAGCGAATAGCAGCTTAAACTCAACAACTGCTGTGATTTTTTTATCTGCAAACTGAAATGCTCTAAATAACGTGTCAATAGATTTATGATCAATTATCTTATGTCCATGATTGTCTAATTTGAAACCTTGTACCTCTTTCAAAGAACAAAGTTGATTTTTTTTTGTGAGCCGGTATTCTTAGAGAGCGAATCACAGCTTAAACTCAACTACTTTTTGAATTTTTTAACTGTTTCAAATCGTAATGATCAAATTTGAAAGCAGAACTGGAGTCTTGTTAATCTTTTGACCAACACAGTTGACATTTTGCATTACACATTTGAACGATTAAAATTCATGATAACAGGTAGATCTGAAAACCGTAATGCTCTACATATTATGCCAATAAATTTAAGATCAATTATCTTATTATCCATTATTTTCTAATTTGAAAACCGATTTTGAACCTTGTGTATGTTTCAAAGAACAAAGTTGTTGGGTTTTTTTGTGTGTGAAAATTAGCTGAATTCTTAAAGAGAGTACATCTGCAAACAAACAACGCTAAATAATACTTCAACCCTTGCCGTGCATGAAAATCACATTTTGAGATGCTTGTGTAAAATGGGCTTTAAATTAGATTAACGTTTAAACAAGAGAGGTGGAATTAAATTATTTTCTTAAGCATCTTGTACTTTACTGGATAGTAATTAAACTCGCATCCTGTTGCTAATGGAACTGTGCTCCCCTGCGATTTTAAGCACGCAGAAGATATTTTCAGGGCAGTGCTTAGCTTAATTCTTGCCAAAGGAAAAATTTTCAAAATCCTGGGAGGGTCTTGGTTATTATAAACTCCGGAAATTACTTACCAAAATTTTAATGAAAGTGTTATGATGATGAAATTAAAGCACAGATTGGCTTCACTTCAAAAGGAAACGTAGCCATTTTGATTAATTGTTATGATCGGGATATATCATTACGACTTTACGGATTTTTACGATCGGTTGTTACCGATTTCAATAAACTTTTAAGATTATGCAGTTTGATGTTTGCTGATAGGATAAACAGTGAATAGTTTAACGTGGAAAGGTTTTACTGGAGTGAAAATATTGTATTCTTTACAAATTAGACCTACGGAACAAAATATGAAGTTAATTGGGGATTATAAAAAATAGTTGACAAAAGTTGTTTAATCTACTAATTATAAAAAAAAAAATATTCATTCAAAGTGTAGTATTTTTAACTGGGTCGTTGATAAATAAATAACAGATTTAAATTAGTTGACAAAAATTCTAGAAAATTGAAATGGATTTATTAAGATTGAAGATTCTACAGAAGATTAAAATGCATTTATCAAAATTAAAAATTCTACAGAATATTGAAATGCATTTATCAAGGTTAAAGATTCTACAGAAGATTGAAATGCATTTATGACCATTTGTTCAGAGTGTTTAAATATTTCTGCAAAAAAATTGATCAGGAAAGTCAAGACTGCCTAAAAAGAAAAAATGAATGAGAATTCATAAGTCGTTGCCTTATATACCAGAAGAACTAAGGACTTATGTAAAACAGTTTTGTAAGTAGTAATTTAAAGAAATTAGAGATATTCTTTTAACTAAGATAAAAATCTTCTACAAGGTATTCGTAAACTGTTTGTAAAAATAAGAGAGGTGATAGTATCCATCAAAACGAACAATATTTGCAATAGAAACTAGAACAGCCTCCCATTCATTGCGTAAGAAACACTTAAAGTTAAATGTATATGTTGAACTATTAAAACAGAGAAGACGCGAAAAAAAAAGATAGAGATGAGAATATACCAAGTTGCACAGTCACACTGTGTTCAAGGAAAGACTCGAAATAGTTTAAGAATCCGGTTGCACATTTCAGGCTGATAAAGAAAAGAATGGTGCGTCCACTTGAAGTGGCCTGATATCGTGTTTATTCTGTCCACTTCAACAACTAGTAACTCAACATCCACTCGTAACGTTATCTTTCGTGGCGTTCACAGACAGCTCGTATACCAGTGATTTCATGCGACACAATAATAATCTGAAACATGGAAGATGTAACGTTTTTAAAAAGTAACATTTGTTTCAGTTGGCGTCCTATGGGAAACTTTTGAATCAATCAGCTGTAACTGTCGGATTTTTTTCCCTTCCGAAAATTGCATACGACATATCCTTAACTGTGATGCTCTGGAAATGTCATTTCTGTCTTCCCGAAAAAGTAGCATTTCAAAAATGACGACTTGTGCTGTTTGAACGTGTTTCGAAAATACTTTTCTCTGAGTGGAATGATGTCTAGATTCTATTGTAAATGTCAGCATTGATGAATAGTGTGATAACTCTTATTTAGTTCAATTAGTTTACAAACACCCTGTATATTTGCAGAAAATCAATCATCAATACTGTATATTATTATACGTTTCAAAAAAGTGTTTAAAAATTACCAAGAGAAATTTTTTATTTGTATAATTAGTTACTTGTCTTTAATTAAAAATTGTGTTTTGAAACAGTTTCACTAAATTTAAAAATAATATAGCTTTCCAAAGAATTGTGTGCGATTTTATTTCCCAATTTATAAAGTTTGGTGTTTATTACTGTCATTCGCACATTCTTTTGCTTGATATCTTTTTTACGGTTTATATAACAAGATGTACTTCAAAAATTCATAAACGAAACTTTTAATCTTTCAAAAAAATTTTTTTTAAATATTTTCTTGACTTTAAAAAAAATTATGTTGTATATGGAAATGAATTAATAAGTTCCTTCATCTTACGATGGCATATGAATAATTCTACAAATCCTGATAAAACCCCGATGAAGAAGTTTCAAAATGAAAGAAATATTTGTAAGCATTTCAAATTGATTGAATTTATTTTTAAACATAGTTTACAACATATAAGAAATTTCTTTGATAAATAAAAATAAAATCTACAACAAATCCTACATACCAATAAAATAAATAAATAAATTATCCTGCGTTTTTCACGCTCATGTCAAAACAATTCTATAGTGTTATATTTATTCAAAACATTATTTTATTCAAAGACAATAAGGCACCCGTTCTCTTATTGTTAGTTTAAAGGAATTATTTCCCCCCGAAGTACAACACACGCATACGAATGAGCACATTGTATTCAGCACTCGATTTTCTGTCAAAACGCAGCTGCCAATACACATTGTGACACGAGTCGAGATTCAAACCTTGCTGGTGTCGCTCTTTTAATATCACGAGTCAACTCTCACGAAAGTTTAGCTGAGCAGTTAATTTGCTTGGAAATGCCGAGAAAACGTAATAAAGCAGTTCTAATACCGAGCACGATAGGACATCGTATGACACACAGGAAGAAACGTGCTCCCCTCGTAAAAAGGACGCATGACTGACCAAATGACGCGGGAGTTCTTTTTCATAGGGTAGGGACTTAATGACCGATCACGCTGAAACTGACAGTTGGTGGCTGCGCGTGATTCAGGTCTGAATCACAACAAGCATCTGCTACCGAATTATTTCGCGCTCAGGTCAGGAGGGGATTTTTAGAATTGTTTCTCACCCCTTCCTTTGTGTTAACCCCCAAATAAAAATCCGATACCCTAAAGTCATTTTTTATTTCGATTTTATGCTTGGATTAATATAGAGAGGAGGTATTGGATAGGCTTATAAGGTACGTATACCTATGCCGTCATGATTGGTGAAAACTGGTGCATATAAAGAAGTGCCACCATGCAAAAAGAGTGCCATATTTCCTCTTCATTTCTACAACTCATCTCTAAGTGACTATCTATTCAAATGATATAATAAATTATATATGAAAAACAATACAGACGGAAGCAAGGTTAAAATTTGATATTGACCTTATCTTTACAATTCACACCATTTTAGCAAACCTGCAAAACAACATAGAAAGCATGGAGAAAGCTTTTATTTAAAAATATATGTATATTGACAAAATTTCTAGGGATGTAAGATGAGCTCACAGTTCTATTTGATATTGTTGTTGTTGTCGTATTCCCTGAAGAATACAAGAAAATCAAATATGTGGTGTTCCCGAATAATATTGGCTATGTTGATTGCCAGCTGGGAGTATAAATCCTCTTCCGAGAGATTGTATATATAGCGGTAATATATAGCAGACAATATATGGCGGATGCAACAGTTCCATTTGATTCTAATTCAAACTGATTACACTTTTAATAATCATAATATAAGTTAGTAAAAAATCATTTTAAATATCAACTTTATTTGCTTTTACATAAAATAATTGTTCGTTGATTCTTAAAAATTCTAGAATTATTTATCCATCTTTTTCTGAAAAAAAATCAGATTGTCTGATAGAATTATTGAACATGCAGTTCGGACGATGTACGGTACATAAGCTAGATCTGTAAACGAATATACGTCTATGCAAATTGATTTAAGATTAAAATTGATCAATATAAAAAGAATGAAACAGATATTTCTTGTTAACTATTACAAGATAATATGTTGGCAATTTTTCCACAACGGATAACATTTTAAAATTGATTAAAGATAGATTTCAGTTGACTGGATGATAATAGTCTGATAGGATGATAACGGTCTATCATCATTCATTCAACTGAATCTATCTTTAATCAATTTAAAAATGTCACTCATCTTTTGCCGATAATATTTTTGGAACGATATAACAGTAGATTTATTAACCAAGCATACCTTTTGCTCAGTTATATCTAAAAAAGTTAACGATTTGAAACTGATTGTGCTTAAAGGAAACATTAAAGACATTTCTTTGATTGTTTTAAGATAAAGTTTGGATTTATTACCAATACTAAAAACTCATTGAAATCTTAAACAAACCTAAATATTATTCAAATTAACAATTTAACTTTTGAATTTCAACAAGTATTTTCTTTTATATTAATTTTTATGGGTAAGAATAAAAATCCAGTACTATTTCCCCCTATTTTCAATGTGCTAAAAATATTTGAACAGTGTTATCTCCAGAAAGCTTTTCATTGTTTCTTCTGTTTATTGTTTGCCAATAGAAGTTTTGGATAAATGAAATTTTATATGTTTAGCAGTGCAGCAAAGTTTAAAACTGTTAATTTATGAAGATATTTACTGAAGATGCCTCATGACTACTTTTCATTATTATAAAATTAGCTTTTGATAATTATTCACTCAGATACCTCTACCAGAAATCCAAAATATACCTAATAAAACAATGCTTTAAATTAAAATTAATTAAGTCTCGAAATAAAATCAATGGAAGTATTTGCTGAAGCATAAGAATTACAATTATATTTGGGGAGTATTTTTGGGCTTGGTCTCAGTTGAATTAAGAGATTCAAATATTAAAAGGGAATTACTGAAAGTCTTTCAGTATTCTTCTTTATTTTTATAAGACAGTCACTTGGGAATTGGTAATTACTCCCAGAAGGAATAAATCCAACCAGCGTTTAAAATTCGTTTAAATGAAATTCTAAAAATAACATTTACTATCAAATTACCCTAAAATAAATCAATAGTTGCAACAAATTATTATATTATTTTATGTTTCTGTTGGGTAGAAAATTTTGAAATTGTTTACAACTTTCCCATGTCTTTTTTTAAAATAAAACTTTATTAATCAATCCTCACTGTAGAACCTTTTAATTAATTAAATTAGCTTGTACTAAATAATATTTTTCTAGTTTATATATCATTTGAAGACTAAAGAATTTTTCTTTTAAAAAGAAACTGTAAAATACGCACTTCGTGTATTAATTCAAAAATGATTGGTATAATAATTATATTAATCTATAATAAAGAGAGAAATACTTGATGAATTACCAACTAATTGAAATCTATTATTGAAAATTGTAGTCTCCAAAAGAATTATAAACTTAAAAACGAAAGAAATCATATTTTCAAATAGTAATAGTTGTTATTTATTTTTTAAAGAAATTAGAAAGTTGCTTTTATCTTTAACGAAAATTTGACACTTCTGCGGGTATTAAATTATGTATAGTTTATTTAATATTATGTATTGTTCATTCATTATAATATATATTTTTAATAAAATTCTAAATAAAATTTGTACAAAAAATCTATTGAAACATGCACTAAATAAATTTTTTAAATGTCTACAATTATAATATAAGTAAAATGAAAGTGGAAAGTGCAACGTGAATGGAAACACATTGAAAATGAAAGCACATTGACAATGAAAACACATTGAAAATGAAAGCACATTGACAATGAAAACACATTGACAAAGATGAAGTGTGTTGCCGAAGTGTAGGTTAGTTTGCCATCTTAAATGGCCTTCCCAAAAAGACGATGATGCATAGCATGGTAAGTTTCGACACCTTGCGATACTAACTGATCCAGTCTAAGTTAGATATCAACATTAAAATAAAGTTAGGAATTTTAGCCTTTGAATTCAATAATAAGAATTCAAGATATTTAGAAACCTTCTACAGGACTACATTTCAGAAATTAAGTTTAAATGTTACAATACTATAAAAGGCTATTGAAAGATACATTGGTATAAAATGTTGTTGAAAGATACATTGTTATAAAATTTTAATGAAAGACACATTATTACTGAAAGAAATTTACTAAATTACAATTTCCCAATGATTTATTTAAAATAATTTAAACAATTGAATTCAATTGAAAGTAGACATTAAGATTTGTGTTAGGAAAACACAGATATGAAAAGCAAACTTTTACATTGGTATAAAATGTTGTTGAAAGATACATTGTTATAAAATGTTAATGAAAGAGACATTGCTATTGAAAGATATTTACTAAATTACAATTTCCCAATGATTTATTTAAAATAATTTAAACAATTGAATTCAATTGAAAGTAGATATTAAGATTTGTGTTAGGAAAATTGTTACAGATATGAAAAAAGCAAACTTTTACATTGGTATGAAAAATGTTGTTGAAAGATACATTGTTATAAAATGTTAATGAAAGAGACATTGCTATTGAAAGATATTTACTAAATTACAATTTACCAATGATTTATTTAAAATAATTTAAACCATTGAATTCAATTGAAAGTAGACATTGAGATTTGTGTTAGGAAAACACAGATATGAAAAGCAAACTTTTACATTGGTATAAAATGTTGTTGAAAGATACATTGTTATAAAATGTTAATGAAAGAGACATTGCTATTGAAAGATATTTACTAAATTACAATTTACCAATGATTTATTTAAAATAATTTAAACCATTGAATTCAATTGAAAGTAGACATTGAGATTTGTGTTAGGAAAACACAGATATGAAAGCCAAACATTTACTGAATAGCTAATCTTTCTTCATTTATAAATAAATAAAGACTATTAATTTAGAGTATACACCGGAAACCGTTTACTTGTATTAAGTTTTTCTTTTTGCCGAAACAATTTAAATTCAATGCACCAAATTGTTCAAATTTATTAAACAAAATGAATCCTATTTCAGCAGAAACTTATTAACCAAAAACAGAAACTCAAATGCTTGAATGCTGAATTTTATTTATTAAAATAATCTGAGAGAATGGCCTCTTTTAATTTTGTTTTTTAACTTCGTAAAATTCTTAAAAGAGATTTGATTATAATTAAGCATAGCTTTTTTGCTGAAACTATTAATAATATAAATATTAATAGTTTCAATATATTATAATATATAAGATAAATATTTTAAGATAAATATTTATCTTAAAATATTATTTCGACTTTTGAATATTATAAAAATTTTTACAATTTAATCAAGTTTTCATTTCTTATTGTATCAGAAACTTGAAAAAAGTAAATAACTACATCCGTATATTAGTATACAAAGCAAACATCGAGATATTTGATCTGCTCTTACAATACAAATATTTTTAGGAATAGATAAATTATATCCAATATATATTAAAAGATTTTAAAAATTGTTCATCGATATAGATTATATTTTCTTAAAATAATCATTACCGTATCTTTCCAATAGACTCATGGAAATTATTGCGATCGTAGTAAAATACATAATAATAAATTTTAATAATGAAAATAATAATAAATTTTAAAATGCATAACTATTAAAATCGATCAGATTTCTTTGAGATCACACAAATAGTTAAACATTGTTAATTAACGCAAGCAAGAAAATTAATTTTCTATATTATTTATCATTGCTCCCAAAGAAAATTTTAGAACAATGATTTTATAATTCATGTGTAAATGAAAAAAAATATCTTTTGTATGCATTATCTGTTAATGCATTTTATTAGAAATAAAGTTCTTAATGTATAATGTTACTGTTTTCATTTAAATATTTTTACAAAAGACTGAATATTGAATTTGGAATTAAAGATTAATAAAACTTTATTCCTTTTATGGCAATTCGTGTGAATAAAAGAAATATATTTAAATAATTGATATGAAAATAAATTAAAATTGATTAAAGTGTTAATGAATGGATGGATAATTTAATACAACGAACAGATATTTAAATTAAATAAAAAAGATACGAAACATAACATTTGTATTTTTCTTAGGAGATAAAACCATATTTATATATATATGGTTCAAATAAGGGATTATTTTTGGTCCTCTTTGATTATAAATGAACATAGGATCATTTTTACAATAGCGCAATAAATCTCACAAAAAACTTATTTATGCAAAGGAAAATGTATTGTTTTCATAGATAGCATATTATAATAATAAAAAATGCATTTACATTGTAAATGAAAAACTGTTTTTATTAGAACGAAATGTATTTAGTAAAAAAAAGAATAATATAGTACTTATCAGGTTTTGAAATTTATATTTTTCTCAAAAATTTAACAGGACTTTTTCAATATTTAAATTAAATAATACTTTCTGGAAAATCAAGATTTCCTAACTCTTTTATACTTTCAAAGGATACTGTTGTGGGATTTAAAGATTAATGCTTACAAAGAATAAATTGCGGCCAATTAAATCAAAATAATCATCTGAATATTTAAGCGATAAATAAAACAACAATACCATAATCCTTAAAGATTAACATCAAATTACAAACTTAATAAATTAAGTCATACTTATATGTTCTTCATAAACTGAGCCTTGTTTACGTTAGATTACCTTTAAGTAAATAACTTTTTTTGATTTCTAAGGATTTTTTAATATCATATGCCTGCGATTAACTTTATTAATGAAGAATTAAAGTTATGAAACAAAATTACGTTCTTTATGAAATATATGAATTGCAAACTTAAAAAACAAAAATGTGTTTACAAATGATAAAATAAATTTGAGATGCAAAATGTACTATCGAATACTGCATTTTGCAGTATTAGTTTGTGCCTCAATTTGGAATTAATTTGTTGTAATAAAACAATGAATATACAGCCTGAGTAAAAACGTTAAGGCCAGTTAAAATTTTTGAGAAAATGTAAAATGAAAGAAAAGGGATTCAAATAACATTAATTATTAAAGTTCATTGATAAGAAATAAATGCTATAAGCATAATTCGTAAATACATAATTATGAGAAACATGTGGTTATTTATAAAGATAGTATTTCTGCCTGAGTAAAAACTTTAAGGCCACCAGTCATTTTTTTAAAAATAAATATAATATAATCGTCTAATTACCATTGCAACTACTAGCTTGTGACAACGCTGCAATTTTCATATTTGTCATACGTTTCTTCGAAGTATTGGTGATCTTTGTGAAGATGGCGAAGGGTATGAAGTTAACTGATCGTGAAAGAAAACAGATCGAAGCTTTGTCTTCAACAGGAATGAGTAGTCGTGCTATTGCGATAAAGATAGGATGATCAAAGACTGTAGTCAACAATTTTTTACAATTGAAAGACAATTATGGTAAAAAGAATACTGGGGGAAGACCTAAAGCTTTGTCCTCGCGTGATGAAAGAAGAGTTTGCCAACTTGCATCTACTGGAAAGTACTCAACCAGGAAACTGATTCCGACGACAGGTTTAAAAGTTTGTCAAAAAACGATTTATAACACAATTAGAAGGTCTGGAAGGTACACTTATACAGCAAAATTGACTAAGCCTCAGTTATTGCAGAGACACAAAATAGAGCGTTTGAACTTTGGCCAGAAAGTCATGACCTGGAACAACCAATGGATAGAAATTATTTTTTCTGACGAAAAAAAAAAAATGGAATTTGGATGGACCAGATGGCTGGAATTTCTACTGGCATGATATAAGAAATGAAAAAGAAATATTCTCCAAGCGCCAATTAGGTGGAGGGTCTGTCATGACTTGGGGCTGTTTTTCTTACAATGGTGTGGGCTCAATTGCGTTCGTTTCAGGTAGAATGAATTCACAAGTATACCAAAATGTCCTAAAAAAGCATCTTTTGCCAATGCTGAATGTCTTGCTGGAGAAAATTGGAAATATCAGCAAGACAATGCACCGATCCATTCGAGTAACAGCACAAAAAATTGGTTCCAAGTCAACAATGTTGAAATTGTGAAATGGCCAGCTAGATCACCTGACCTCAACCCAATCGAGAACCTTTGGGCTGACTTAGCAAGAAGAGTTTATGCAAATGGGAGACATTTTATATCAGCAACAGAGCTGAAATCTACTATCGAAGATGAATGGTATAAAACCGAACCCACCCTTTGTCAAAAACTCGTTTCATCCATGAAAACAAGAATATTTGAAGTAATTCGAAGTAATGGCTCCTACACAACCTTCTAAGAATTTGTAATTTTTTTCTTATATGTTATTTTCTATGTTGGCCTTAAAGTTTTTACTCAGGCTCAAATATTCATCTGTGTGTTCTGTAATATTTTCTAATAATAAAATATTTGCAAATTAATTTTTCTACTTTTTTTACTTTTATTTAAGCTCAATAATTATCAATCAAATGGTATTTTAATTCTTCAGTTTAAATGTTTCCATTTTCTCAAAAATGTCAACTGACCTTAAAGTTTTTACTCAGACTGTATATAAAACTTTGAATTGTAAAAAAAAGCGATGATCATTTTACCTCAATAAGATTCAAAATGTACAGCTTCTCGTAGTGCTTTAATGTTCAGTTTGGTCAGAGCAGATATTTATGTGATAGAAAAAATTCGGGACAAGCTTTGTGTGTCACTATATTTAGTATGCACTATATTTAGTTCTGCATGAAGAACTGTCGTCTTTTCACATCTGTAATTCATCCTAATTTTTTTTAATATTTATCCTTTTGAATATGCAAACAATTTGTAATATCCTTTTAAATATTTAAACAATTTGTATTATCATTTTAAATATCTAATCTATTTATAATATCATCTATATTTATTTACTTATAAGAACTTATTACTTTTAAGTAACTAATATATCCATAATCATTCTTATTAAAATTAATATGATTTTTCAATCTTAGTTACGGAATGTGTTTGATACTTGTTTTACGAATTAAGGTGTGCGTTTTTTTTTACAAATAAATAATATACTGCAAATTCTATTAGTGTGTTCATTTTTAAAACCAACTTAAATATAAATGCGGAAATGAATTCCATTTTATGCATTAAATAACATTAATGTAATTTTAACACGAAATTAATGTATACGAAATCTTTGATAACAAACAAAAGAAAATATTATGTAAAACCTCCCCCTTCTTCAAGCATTTAAAATTTTTTTAAATTTTATTTTGGGATCTATAGATATAATTCTTTACTTCCTAACATTTAAATGAATTTTTACAGAAATCATTTTTCAAAATGGGAGACTGATTAACCAAGATAATGTTTTCTTTCATTTGTCGAGATATTTATAACTAATAAAGTTGATAAATTAAAAACTAAATAATAATAATAACTAATAAAGTCAATAATAAATTTATAATATCATTTAAAATATTTATTTACTTATAAGAACTTAATATTTTAAGTAAATAATATATCCACACTCCTTCTTATTAAAATTAATATGAGTTTTCAATTTTAATTACGGAATATAATTGATACTTTTTTTACAAATTAATGTTTCCACAATCTTTTATAATTTATTTTGAAGTAATATAACCTCTTAAACAATACATATTCTATTCGTGCATTCATTTTTAATACCAACTTAAATATAAACATGAAAACGAATTTCATTTTATGCATTAAATAATATTCATGTCATTTTTATCTTTATATTACATATTATAAATGACAACTAATAAAATAAAATATTATATAAAACCTTTCTTTTCTTCAAGCACTTAAAATGTTTTCAATTTTATTTAGTGATCTATAGATAAAATTCTTTACTTCCTAAAGCTTAAATGCTTTTTTTTTCCAAAATCATTTTTCAAAAAAGGAGACTTATTGACAAAGATTAATTTTTCTTTCATTTGTAGAGATATTTATAACTGATAAAGTCATATTTACTGTGAAAATTTTTAAATAAAGTTAAATTTTTCTAACATTTTCATCACAATGATGCGTCATTTATTAATACCCAATTATTTCGATTCATTCAATTATTCGAGTTGATTAAAATTAACTTAATTAAAAGAAGACTGATTGACAAAGATACATTTTTTATTTGTAGAGATATTTATAACTAATAAAGTTATATTTACTTCGAAAATTTGTTAAATAAAGTTAAACTTTTCCAACATTTTCATCCCAATGATGTATCATTTATTGATACCCAATCATCTTGAAATTATTCACATCAAATTAGTTGGTCAACAATTAACTTAATTAAAATCATGAATTTGATGATGAAACAGTTATAAATAAGATGCAAATCGATTGATAGATTAAGTATGCGATGAATCAAAGCAATTAAGGATTCTTCTTAATTACGTTATCCAAGATACATTTTTTTTATTTTATTTGTAGAGATATTTATAGCTCATAAAGTCACATTTACTTAGAAAATTTGTTAAATAAAGTAAATTTTTCCATTATTTTCATCAAAATGATATATCATATATTAATACCTATTCATTTTGCAATTATTTATCTTAAATTAATTGGCTCAAAATTAACTTAATTAAAATCACGAATTTGGTGATGGAATAGTTATAAATAAGATGCAAATCAATTGATAGATTAAGTACGTGATGAATCTATGCAATTAAGGATTCTTCTTGATTATGGTACCAAAGAATGCTTCAGATTTTGACTAATGATTAACTCAGTAAAACAATGGGAGTTTAAATTACTCTCTCCAAAGAAAGTTCTTGTTTCTTCGTATTTACGTTAGAATGCAAGTTGTGTACATATGTGAACACCATGCAAGAACAATGATCTGTAGATCCTTTTTAATTGTAGAGATATTTATTACTAATAAAGTAATATTTACATCGAATTTTTTTTTAAATACAGTTACATTTTTACAACTTTTTCATCACAATTATGTATCATTTATTAATACCTAATTATTTTGAGATTATTCACTTTAAATTAGTTGATTAAAGCTAACTTAATTAAAAACAAATTTGATGATGGAACAGTTATAAATAAGATGCAAATCGATTGGTAGATTAAGTACGTGATGAATCAAACCAATTAAGGATTCTTCTTGATTACGTTACCAAAGAATGCTTCAGGATTTTCACTATCAAAAAAGTAAACCAATGGGAGTTTAAATTACTCTCTCCCAAGAAAGTTGCTTCTTGTTTCTTCGTATTTACGTTAGAATGCATGTTGTGTACATATGCGAACACCATGCAAGAACAATGATCTGCGGATCCTTTTTCCAGTGGCTTTCTGCTCTTGTAAGCGATAGCGTAGGACTTCTTTCATAGCGTCCAAATTAATGTTTTGTTTCCGTTTGCGCGAAGGAAACAAGATTACTGTTCCTTCTCTATGCTACTAACGAGATGAAATGAAAGCGGGTTCAGTGTACAGAAAAAATGCAAATGTATGTATCCTTTTTGCAGAAGCGGCAGCGTTATTTCACTTTGTTTGCAGTCATTCTTCTTTCTTTCTTTCTTTTTTCTCTTTCAGGAATTCTTTTATTTTTTTTATTATTTATCTTCTTTAGTTTCAATTTTACTCGAAATGTTTAGCTTTGTTTTCGAGTTTTTCTGCTTATTTATGTTGCGTTCAGAGAATTATTTGGGCCTCACGTATAAATGTGGCCCGAATCGTACCTTCTGCAAAGGCTTTGATATTACCGTTTACCCTGTTTAGAAAATAAGATAAACTAAATAAATAAGGGATTTGTGCATCCTAAAAATGGTTTTGACTTGGTTGTAATGAAATTTTTCTGCATTTTTAATGGTGGAAAAGTAATGTAATGAACGCAGATGCCAAATGGAACTTGATGTATTGCATTACGAAAAATATGTTGCGAAAAATCTAGATTTTATATCTTTAAATATTTGTAATGATTTTTTATTTGAGTGCTATTTGTTGAATAAAAGCAATTGCATAACCATAAATTTGAGTTATATTTTAATATTTATTTTTGTTTTATTAATTGTTAATTATTCCATTACTGTCATTAATTTTAATTAGTGTACAATAAGTTATACTATATTACATACAGTATGTCGTTATATAGTCTAATGCAAGGGATATGGAAACCCGAATTTATCAGAAAGAATTTTTATTTTAACAATAAATAAATAGTAAGTTAATTTCAAATACAATTTGATTGAATTATTTAAATCTAACTTGGCTTGTGTTTTACTGAAAAACAAAATATAATCATGTTATTCCTCCCATTAGATTCTGTAAACTGTTACAATCCTTCGTGTTCATAAAATCTAAAGTTCTTTCATAATTACACAATATTTTAAAATTAAATTTAAAGAAATTAAATCATCTTAAAGTGCATTCTAAATGTCATAAAAAATGGTAACAGCCAATAACGCAGTATTGAGTTCAGATATTAATAGCAGCAAATAGCATTCCATTAATCAAAATTTTTAATATTACTAAAAATTTTAAATCTATCTGACTTGAAATTTGTTTAATACAAATAAACAATTTTTTTTAAAATTCTGTGAAAGATTTGGGTTTAACAGAAATAAACAAATTGGCTTTTGAAATTTCCTTTTACATCTTTGCAATTGCTCATTTTTTATTATTGTGATTCTGAATACGAGTAAATTCCTGTAACACAATAGGTAATTTCCCATATTTAAAGCTGGGACAGCGTAGAAATATGAGTAAAATTTAATGATGGGATATAATTTACATATTTTTGAAGCTAGATTTTAAACGACGAACGTCTTTATGTATATATATATACATATATATATATATACATATATATATATATATATATATATATACAATATATACTGATTTCCAAAAATTAGGCATTTCAGAAAAATTGGGATTGTTAATTTCCATTCATTAGAATTTAATAAAATTTGGCAAAAGCATTAATCAGTATTGAGCACAAGTGTTTCACAAATTAGACACTAAAGAAAAACAACAAGCTTATTTTTTGTCTTGAAAATACACGAAATGGAGGCATGCCAAATACTATACAATCCAACTTTAATGTGTTTTCAATTTAATATGGAATCAAATAATTTTTAACATCCATACAAGCACGCTATCGATATTTCATGCTCAAAATGATGGCTGCATTAACTCAATTGGCGGCCAAGCCCATAGCTGTGTTAAGGAAATTCGAAGAGGATGAAGATTTGGTTGCAGGCTGTGGGTTATGTAAGGTAATATCTTTGCAAAGAGCATCTCAAACATGTCCAGACAGTTAAAGTATGTAGAACATACTGAGAAACTGATAGACACAGTAGTCTCTTCATGAAGGAAATTCTACCCCAACCAAGTTCTGTGGGGTCTAGCATTATAGTCGTGTAGATTAAAGGAGTTAACTACGTCTACGTAAGGACGAACAGTTGGATCAAGAGAGCTCCTGGTTTCTGCCTCACCAACAATCTTCTGGAGTTACTTTACAAAAAGAATTGGGGCTCATCAATAAAGAATACAAACCTCAATAGACTTGCACTGCAATTGGCATGATTGAGTGTCTAATTAAACTTTTTGTTTCGGTGACGTGGTGAGACGGTACACACATTGTTAGACTTGCATACAATACTCTTTCGTGAAATCTTCTGTACACAATTGATCTGGATACCAGCCTTTCATAACTGTTACAGAAAAAAATAGATTCGATGTACGAGGATATAGCGGGTGTGTGCTTCCCTGCAATGAGTTCCAATTAACTCTCATTTACGGCACTTGTAGCTCTAGCACTTCCTTGACTGCACCATATAGAAGTTGTTTCTGTTTGTAGACAGGCATTGCACAAATTATATAAGGCCCCTCATTCAACCATCTTGTTACATAGGATTGACTCTGACCTTCCTTCTATTAGCCCAATAGTTTGCCTCTGTAACTCTTATGATAAATGATGTCGAGTACTATTTGCAGAAACTCTAGAGGATGTTCAATTATTATTATTATTATTTTTTTTTGCTGTGTGTCGTGATGTTAAACGACAGCAGTTCCACTTATTTTCATGTCATATTCTGATACAGAATTACTTTCTATAGTAATTTGTGTATTTCTTAATGAAAATTTACTTATTTTTGATCATTTTTACTGATTGTTGCTTTTAATTTTATTTAATTGAGGAGTTTGCACATTTTAATCGTGCAAATTTTATAGTAAAAAGACTAACTTGAAAACCAATCATCAAAGGATTTATTTCAATTATTAAAGGAAAGCAATTTATTAAAAAAATATCATAATAGATTAAACAAATGAAGCAGTGTTCAAACTATTTATCACATTAATTGCAAAAAAAAAATAATAATAATAATATGTGTAATTAAAAATTTTCAATTATTCTTGTACTTAGTTTCATAGTTTTCATAATTCATGAACAGTTTATATTTTGAGTACTAATGTGCAAATAGCCCACCGATGTGCAAAAAACTCTCCTTCGGAACAAATAAGTCATTTGTGGTACAACATTCTGTTTTTTGAACAATGGCGTATTATTTACTTTAATAGTTTCAATGAGTTGCAAAAAGAAATATAACTAGAATGTAGATGAAATGTAGTTAGAATAAATAGTTAGTATTTATGTGTAATTATTTTCTTTTCTATACTGCCACTTGTTTATCAAGTGAACACAGATTAAATTAGTAGAATTCTTTTTTAGGGAAAGATAATTTTATCTTTCTTTAAGAGTTGAGTGTTTTTGTATGTTTATAACAATGTTGTATGTTTTGAATGTTTATAACAATGTTGTATGTAACTATGATGATGCATAAAATACTTTTCACGATTTTACTCGCATCTATTATCAATTGTATCTTCCACTCATTATTATATTTTCTAAATTTCAAGCAAAGGCTAATATTATTTCATAAAATTCTGTATTCTGTTTTAAATTAAATGATGGCAGGTAAAGAGTTTCTGAAGATATGACGTTTAACAATTATATTAAATTAATTTCATGAAATACAAAAGTAAACAGTTTCAACCTTACATTCAAATATAATTACTTATACTAGCTGTTTCACTAGAACTACTAACTATTACATTAGAAATTATGAAAACATCACACGTGATATAGATTTCCTTTACTACACCATAGCTGTAATAAAATTATACTAAATGCGCCATCCACAAATCGAATAAACAATAAATCTAAAATCTTTCTTTGAAATATCTTCGATTGCTAAAAAAAAAATTGCTGATCAGATAATAATTGTTAAACATATTTTTAAAGAAATTTAATACAAGCCACTTTCCTTCTAAAAAAATGTGCAGAATAAATTTGTTATTATTTTTTTATGATGGAACAGTAAAGTTATTGGAAAATCTCTGGTCACAGTTTTATGTCTTCAGTTTTTCACACAATTTTCTATTATATGGTGATTTGTGGCTTGGATTGTCGAATAGAATAATGTAATGCCACGAGGAATGTTCGGAATGGGAGAGAAGCTGTACTTTTTCTTTAATCTTGCCATTTTCTACCAACTGGTATCCCGAGTTAAGAAGAACACAGAAGCTGCATTTGCATAAGGTTGGAGCATGAGCAACGAGGTTTTGATTCCAGACGGACACTTTTCTCCCTCGTCGACCAACTATCTAAAAAAAAGTCACATTTTTTATCCACTTTATCTTTGATTTTTTTTAGTTTCCCCCTTCCCAGTGAAGAGTGTTATAAAAGTACGTCAGTAGACAGAGAGAGAGAGAGAGACAGAGAAAAAAAAGGAGGGAGCATTAATATGGAACGTTTGGTGTTTCCGTAATCTTTGTAGTGGATGAAGATGGAAGGTAGGAAAAAAAAAAGTCCTGTTTACGAGAGTCGCAGATGGTAGTTATGAGGGAGCGCCACGTGGTACAATCTGCCAATTCGTAGAAACGAATCATAAATCCACATAACCTGGACTGTTAGAGAAGATCTAGGAGGTAGGAAACGTGAAAAACAAAACAGCGTAGTACTTGATTTTTTTTTTCAGTATTATTTATGCCTGTTCATTTCTATTTTGGAAAGGATGGGAAAATATTCTAAAAGGTTACTGTTCCACGGTCCTTAAGTAGATTATCTTCTGGAAGCTCCTGCCATCAAAATCAAAAGAATTGAAACAGAAATAGCAAGAAATGGAGGGAAAAAAGAAATCAGAAATCATGTCGTGTGTGAGAAAATTTCTTTCAACAGAAGAGACAGCTGAAATAAAGGATAAAAGAATCATTGCTTGTTCGATTTATTTTCAGTTAAATCTCATTGAAGGTTCTTTGCTATATTATCACTTAAACTACATTCGACATCTGAAATTCAAAGAAACATGCGGTATCATAATTAAACGTCATTTTTCTTGAAATGTGCATTAAATTAACTGATTTACTTGATGCTACCGAAATTTTAATAAATTTTGAATATTATATATATATGCATATATTTTTGGAAAGAAATTAAACAAAATTATTATTTTACACAATCAATCATAGGAATAAAATTTCAGAAAAATACTTGTTTTGTACCTCAGAAATCTAGTATATTCATTGAGTAACAGCTCAATAAAAGAACTTCTGATTATGAAACACTAGGTGATCAACTTTTTTCTATATTTTTGCTTAATTTTGGTTTGTTTTCACACTAAGTAGAAGGCAAATACAAAATGATAAAATCATTTAATACATGACTTAAGTAATCCAGAGATTTACGAATATTTGAACATATTTATATTGAAACTGAAATCCAAATATTTTTTTTTATAGATAAATTCATTAAAAATTTTTCTCACTGTAATAGTTGCAAGACCTAAATACTTTACACATCTTTGAAGGATGTTACTTATTAACAATATTAGAGATTTTTTTGTGTAAAATAACACGATATAACAAAAATGCGTATAAACTGGATCACTTAGCAAGAATCATTAATTTAAGTGTACAAATAAGATGTTCATGTTGTCAAGATGCGAATAGAACTATTTATTTTAAAAATCAGATTACTTAAGTAATCTTTTGTATATACTGAAAAATCAGTCTCTCAAAAAAGATCTAAAAAAAAACTTGACAATCTTTTTAAAATTGTGATTAATATAAAATCAACAATGACCTTTAGTTATAATGTTTTTTGACAAATCTGCTTCTAACTCTGTTAAATTTGATATGCATTATTTATCATCATACATACTCGTAATTAATGAACGCCTACTGTCTCTTAACAAAAAAGTGAAACAAAGAATACATATAGAACCGTTTTATTTGTTTGGTATTGTATACCATACTATGTCGGGTATTGCTTTGTATTTTTCTACTTTCCAATTATTAAAATGTTATTTAAAGTATGGAATGCGATATATTTGCTTTATTTTTCTAGCTTAGTGTGTCAAATATGGAATGTGATACATTTGTTTTGTTTTTGTAGCTTAATATATAAAAGAGAAAACTATTATATTAAACCAGATTGTTTGTGTATGTGCGTGTTTCTCTAAGTTGATTCTTATGATATTTACATATACCAAGTCTTTCGTAAATAGAAGAAAGTATCATCTAACATACAGTAGAAATCCATAGTGAATGATTTTCCGCCAAAAATATTTTGCTTATCATACCCCTGCCATCGCCCCTCGGGAGAATTCAGTGACTACATCAAGCTAGAAAAGATTTGCTTTGCAAGTCCACGGTAGCCTAATCCAAGCACGTGTCTCTGTGCCTGTCCCACCGTTTCTGTCCGTTGCACATGCACAACACAAAACGGGGGTGTCAACAGCTATTCCATTTATCACAGTTTCACCTCCCCTTTGACAAAACGAGACTAATCAAGTCGAGTATCAATCTGATGGGTCTGCATTTTAGGGCTTTCCTCACCATCTTGTACCATGAATGGAGAAATACCAGTCTTAGATCTGTTCCCTTGAATGGAATCGGTGTGGGGTGGGAAACACTGTGTGACGTCATTGAACAAAAGGGCGTCCAGCCGACGAGTGGAGGAAGTTTAAAGAACCAAAGCACGTAAATTCCACCCCCTCCACAAATTCAACGATCTACCTCTGACCGGCGTCATCAGAATCCCCCCATCCACCCCACTTTTTGTACCCCCTACCCCACCCCTTCTCGTCGTTTTCCCCGTCGGATGATCATTATGATGATGATAGCCTCAACTATCAAAAACACGTGTTTCTCTAACAAAGGGAGTGTTCTCTAATAAATTTTTAGCTCTCCCGTGGTTTTCTGAAGCCATGAGTTCTGATAATGGAAAGCGTTTTTCACGTAAGGTGCTTGGATGTCTTGGATTTATGTATATATGCCCCATTGTCTTAAATGAACAATGCCAACTCTTTCATCCATTATTAACTATACAAATAAATAATCGTAATAAAAGAATGTCTAAGTACATTTACTTTTTATTGCATATTTGTACGGATAAATATTTTATTTTTCGCCATAGTTGGTAGTTTTATACTGTGTTATCATTATTAATTTTCCTTCCACATGAGATATATAAACAAATTGACATCTATAAAATTTTATATTGTATCTTTTTCTTAAAATATATAATTTTTTAAACATAAATACATCTATTTCAGTTATTAATATTGAATGAAATTAATTTTAAAATTTAAAAATGCTTATTTATCAAATATATAATTATAAAAGCGATTTTAATGTTTTTATAATTAATTAAAAGCGACTTTAATGTTTTTCTGGCAGTATTAAATTAATTGAATAGGTTGGAAAATTCAGTTCTTGTTTTTTTTCATTAAAGTTATTCTTTGATTTCTAAATTTGTATCACAAACACGTATGCTACTTTAATTTTAGTATGTTTAACAAGGATCATGATTATTTAGCCAAATATGAATCTTCAGTAATGCGCATAAAACATTTAATCCGTCAGGTTTCAGACTTATGTTATTATTCGTCATCTCATTACTTAAATTCATCATCTCATTACTTACTCATTATTCAAATATAAAATTTATACTCCTTTCGAGTTGAAATATACTTAAATTGAAATACAATCTTCCACAAATATTTTAACTTCACCTCTTTTAAAAAGACACGGTAAGACAAAATTTGCATTTGTGTAATACAAAATATTTCCCAAGTAAGGTATTTCATTTAAAACACTTTATAGACACAAAGGATCTATTCACAGATTGTTTTCACTTAGACACTAGGGTGATTGAGTTTTTGACCTGATATAATCTAAACACATATTAACTAATTTAAATTCATTTTGTATCAAAAGAATGAAAAATTACTGTGTTTTAACTGTTTTCTATTGAATACCGAATAATTTTTTACAAAGCTATTAATTAAAAAAAAATAACTAATATTTATTTGCAAACAAAATTCTTGTTTGGTTCAACAAAAAGAATTTTCAAAATGCTCAATGACTCTAGATTCCCGGTGTGTTTAGCCCTCGTGTGCACAAAATGACCGTAGAGCGACAAACCAAACCAGGCTCTAGACTCATTAACGTTGGGGTAAAACACCACTCGCCAATGCCTTGTCTACTTTGCCGCTATTTTTATTTTAAGAAGTCTTCAGTATGTAATTAAACAGGAGCACAAATTGGTTCTAATTAAAACACACACACTTTTAAACATAAGAAAACATTATATTTCGTGAATTCTAATTTATTGCAAACTAGGATATAATAACTTTTGTCAGCTACAAAAAGGTAACCTGGATACTAGTTACTTTCATACAAGAGTCTGAGTTCGGTTGGCTACTAACTTGTCAAACATTGGTTAAAGCTCGTTTCGATTATTTAATACGTATTTTATGCGATTGCTCAAAAGATGTTAAAATTAAAACTGGGCTTTACATAGTAGCCATGTTTGTTAGCAGATAATCAATTGAGACACTCGACCATACATGTATTGTTGTATATAGTGTGTATTTATATATATATATTTGGATTAATATATATTTGTGAATAATTATTTTTAATCAAAAATATCAATAACAAATCGGAATATTGATACAATTTGACAAATTAATGTGCATTTGGTTATTATAAAACTTGAATCGAATTCTAAAACAATTATTAAATCAATAAAATGTAACTAATAAAAAATCAATAAATAATCACTAAAATCAATCAATGTAAATATAATGTATAACAAGTAAACAAATAAAAAGTAGGTTTTTTTGGGGGGAGGGGGACGAATTCCCCCTTCTCGTGTAGTCATTTGTTTTCATAAACTTGATCATTCTTGCATTGAAAGATAGGATTTTTTTATTGAAAGCATAAATATTAGTATAAAAACTCTTAAGAGATCTTGTTCGCAGAATTTTTCTTAAATGTTAATATTTCAATTTTTTGATAATCAATCATAATTTAAATCCATTATTTATATCAGTCATTTATTACATACATCAATCATAGTTAAAATGGTATTTGTGAATGGAATTGTTGTTTGCATAAATATTCAACCTTACTTCATAAATTTTATAAAAGTAACTGGCTAAAAATAAAACTACAACTTTCTTAAATTACTTTTGAAACGATGCAACTTTTCTACTGTTACAATACAACCTTTTTGAGTGCCTTTGGAAATATAGGCAGTGTTTTAATACTGAAATACGTAAGTACTGAAACACAGTAATTTTTCATGTGCTTTCAAAACTATCGTAACGGGTGGGGCATCAATCAATAAAAAGATTCCAAAATTTCTTCTCTGTATTTTGCTGAGAAATTTTAAGTGAAAATAACTAACAGTATATCGATAAACATAATTTTAACATGAAAAATTTTATTGAATCCCTTTTTTTTGTTACGTATAGGGAATATGGATAATTGTTTATAATTTGAATATGGAAAAAATTCTGAAAAAATTAATTAAAACATAAAAAATTTTTAAAAGATGATTTAATAAATTCAATAGCAAACAAAATATGCACGAAAAATTGTGAAAAAAAGTTTCCACATTCCAAAAAACTTGAATTTATTTGAATTAAAATCAAATCAAAATTATTTAAATTTTTTAACTTCAAACTAAAAAATCCTGGCATTGTTAATTTTGCATGCATTTTGTAAAGCAAATATATATTTAAACTATATAACATTTACCAAATTAAAAATAATTTATGAAGTTACTAAATGCATTTTAAATACAGTCTTGAATATCATTGAATAAAATATTATTAAATAGATTAATAAATATTGAATATTATATTATTATTAAGATAGATATTATTGAATAATATATATCTTAATTATTATTTAAGAACAAATAATTTCAAGAGAAATTAAATATAATAATATATAACACTGTATACTTGCCCAACCATCAACCAAGCAATTTATAAATCCGATTCATGATAAAATCGCAAAATTCCTAAAAACAATGCGATTTTTACGTATTTGTAAGTTATTTTTCAAACTTTTAAATATAGGAAACTATCTAGTTACAGTATTTTATTTAAATCCCTATGTACATTTTCTCTACCCGTTCCCTACACTATTTTAAGAAATTAAAAGTTTTTGACATACTCAATCATGAAAAAATATTTGAAAGAAAATAAACAAATATTATTATGCTATGACATTTTTGCTTATTTATCTTATCCTTACTTATTACCTTTCAAAATTTATGCGCGAAAGTCATATCCAGAATATGGAAAACTAATTTTTTCTCTCATACAGTATGTCTGTTTAATATGTAACGCATAGAATATAAAAGAAAATATTCATTAAAAATCTACTTTTGATTAGAAATTTTGTCCATTTACTTTTTAGACAAAATATTTATGTTAGCTGTAATCAACGTAGAAACTTTAAAGAAACCAGCCAAGCCGTATTTAAGGGGAAAAAACGAATATTTTCTTCGATTATAATATAAAATTTATTTTTAAGTCTTAATATGGGCATAGATATTTAACCTTATATATATTCTTTAATAAAATTTCCATTATTTTGTTAATAAACCTATCAGTTATTACAATTCTGATGAAAATATGCATACTATGTTTACATATATATTATATTCATAAATATTTTGCATCTATTGCAGAAATATGTCGTGATAGCTTAATTATAACTTTAAGCTTAGGTAAAGCTTCACTCAATACTAAATTATAATGCTCTAACTAACATGTAAAAAGTTAAGGGTTTTTCCCGGATGATAGTGGGATTACTGTCAGAAATAAAGAGAATGATTGGCGATTGAGACATCATTTCTAAGCGTATCGTATGGCTTAGTGGGAGTTGTTCCTGTTTTCATCCCCACTTCACGCAAATGTGGAATACATACCTTAGAAATGCCTTCTAAAAAGCAATAACTTCTTCAAATCAGGTATAATTCCACATCATCATATACTATGTGGATCACGAGGGATACAATGTGGGGAAAAAACTGAATACCATTATAAAAACCGAAGAGAAATTTGTGTTATTATTAGGGACATGTAGATTCAAGACATTTAATATAGTCCATGTATTTAATATAGGACATGTATATTCAAGACATTTAAAAATCCAATTTTTAGATTAATATCTTATAACAATCTATTAGTTTAAAATAAATAAGATAATTTAATTTAATTTGATTGATAATTTAGGTAAGCACTTGAAATGGTGTTTGATTAATTTATATATTACAGAAATCAAACAAGTGCAATTTTTATTTTACTTACAATATAGACCATTGAACATACCTTCAACTTTAAAAGGAATTTGAAAAACATCTCCAGTTGCATATTTAAAGAAAAATATTTTAAATCGGAATGTATCATAAATATTTATTTTGAAAAGCTTATGAATTATTGTGATAATGATAACTTTTTGGATTTGTAAATTCCATTTAATAAAGGAAGGCTATCTTTAAAAGAATAATACACGTTGTTAAATTTTTCATGGTTAAGATCTCAAACTTGTTCATGAGCACGTTTTCTCTAGTCTCTAACTGTCTACGAATCAAACTCATGCATTAACGAGTGAATATTTCGAAAAGGACTAATT
This sequence comes from Caerostris darwini, assembly GCA_021605075.1. Classification (NCBI taxonomy): domain Eukaryota; kingdom Metazoa; phylum Arthropoda; class Arachnida; order Araneae; family Araneidae; genus Caerostris; species Caerostris darwini. The sequence goes on from BPLQ01007492.1 coordinate 669,736, forward strand.
TATTACAGGTGAATAAACTTCTAACTGTAAAAGAAAATTTTTCTTCAATGCTTTACTTACATAAAATATTCATAATTACATGTTTCTATTTGATTTTTGTGATATAGCGATTTGAACATTTACTCATATAAGATATTTTAAAAATATAGAAAAATTTTTAGATATGCACAAACATATTTTATACAAGATTGTTTATTTTAAACAAAAAGTGTGACATTTGAAGTTGTTTGCAAAGCAATGTTAAAAATGGAAAAAATAATTCCCCACTGATTTTTACAGAAAAATTGTTTTTTAGATATAATTAACAAAAAAATTACATCTGAAAAACGATTTTTCATTAAATATATAAGAAGAATGCAATTAATTAATTATAATATTACTTTAAAATAAATAAATAAATAAATTTATTTGATACAAAGTTACCTATTTAATTTCGAAAAAAACCTTAATTTTAAAAGAATTTTTTAAACATTAATGGAAAAGTTTCATTTTAAATGAACCAGGCAAAAAAAAAAAAAAATCAAGACATTTTTGTATAGTAAGAAATTTAAACTTTTAAATTTCCTATCAAGTATACGAATGGTGTATAAGGTCAATTTTTTTACCTGTTATTCATTTGACGAAAAAAATGTTTGGGGAGTTTACAGTCTGTAGGTTTTCTTATAATTATTAAAAATTCACCAAGAGTATTTTTTTTTTAAATTTCTTTAGATTTTTTGATTATTTAGATTTTTTTCTCCTTATCAATTTCCTGATGGTGAATGCTTCTGACTAAATTCATAGTTCTAGAATCATAGTACAAGTAATAAAATAAAAAAATAACTATTTACAATTTATGCTTTGAAATTTCAAACAATATACACTAATAGTTTAAGACAAATATTGATAAAAAAATCCACTTTAAAAAAAAAATAGTTTTTTTTGCCAAATATATAAAAAAAATTATTCTTAACACAACAATGATCATAGAGTACAATACAAAAAAAGCAGATGCAGTTTCAGATAAATGAGAAAATAAAGATAATTCAGACAATGAAAGAAGGAGTAATAGTCTTTTGGATAATAGTCGTAATAGTTAGGAGATAGAATTACAGAAGGAGTAATAGATTTTTTGGATATTCTCAAGGCAGTTCGATTGGAAAAGGGGAAGATTAAAGGAAAATTAAAAGGAAATTACATTTTTTTTCTACATATTCAAACACACTAAATGTTTCTTATCAATGGACACAGACAAGGTTAAAATCTGATTATCAGCAATTATTGTGGAGTAAGTGTTACTAATCGATTTCTTAGTAGTAGTTTTCCTAGTAGTATAGATTTCCTCAATCCAATGATACTGCATAGAAAAAACATAGCACTGTAAACGTCTCTGATGACTAAAGTTCGATTTGTGTTTTTATTTCATTTTATGTTAAATACAATTTCTTCACCCACACAAAAAATGATTTTTTTTCCTCACATTTTTACTCTAGAAATTCAAAAAAATATTTTCTTGCTAGTTTAATAAATAGTGACCAGTTATAATGGAAATTTCTTTAAAAATATATGTATATATAAATATATGCATGAGTTTACATGTTTTTAATTAATGTATTAAACATCCAACACTGTATCTTATTTAAATATACGAAAATGTTTAAAAATGCTTATACAATAAACAGTTTTGTCACGTAAATGGCGATAAGTGTTAATTTCAGTGCTAAAAATATGATTGTTGAATAGTGATAGAGTCGGCTATGTGTGTGTTTTTGTCAAAGGATTAGGTAGTACACCAGGTTATTGGTCGTAGGAGAGCGTCTTGAACCAGGGTGCTGTGTGTGTGAACTTGTTCTTTCCTCCGATTCCGACACCTCGTTACAGTAATTACAGAAAATCAGAGATAGTGAACAACTCCCTTTCCCCTCTCAAACTACTACAATTGCTGATATTTGCTTCGACGTTCGCTTAAGTACATCTTTGATGATAAGGAATCCCTCTTCTGTAGATGAACTGCATACAGAGTAGGGCTACTCAGCCCAGATATTCTCACCAACTCACAATTATGCTACTAAAGAGGTTATAGAGGTATATTTTTAATCATTTGCATATGTCCTAAATGCAAACCTTCATGGCAAGTTCTAACGTATCAACGACTCATTTTGGAGTGCTAATTTTTTCGGTAATATGTTTTGCAAATAGATGAGTTAAGTAGCAATATCTAGAAATTAAAAAGCACTGCTCTTACATTCATGATTTTGGTCAATTTTGGTTGTCTTGACTGTTTGCATGCAGATATAAAGCACATTATTTTAAATATCAATGATAATGTATTGTTCAGGGAAAAAAATCAATTGTTAAAAAGATCATTCAAAAATATGTGGTTACCGAAAGTTAGTAGATTAAGTAATTTTATAAAATAATGCCAACTATCAGTGATGTCCCATTTGGGTACGCGACACGTGTCCAGCGAGCAACACGGAAAAATCATAATTGTTGGGGAAGTGCAATTAATACTTTCAAAAGTGAAGAGACTCGGTGGTGATTGTAACAGAAATTGTGAACAAGTGGTACAGTTGGGCTGCCTGGTGGAAGTGTTTTGACATTTTTTTCAAAGAAAAGCCCTGCTAGAGCTAGCAAGATACTATTAATATTCAAAAGACCAGTTTATATCATTGTAGTATGCGTAAGTATGCAAAATCTGACCTCGGGGAGAAACCGTCAGAATCTTTTATATGGTATGAATGACATAAAATTTAATATAGCTTCAATGATTGTGGATCTTCAGGTTCAATAGAAATGGATGCAGTATATAAGTTATGGGCAACATCACAAAAACAGGTTTACGATACATCATATACTGAAGTACGAAAGAAGAAACTGTTAAATAAATCAGAATGCTGCACTTAGGAATAAGAAAGATATAAATCCAATGAAAACTGCCATTTACGCAACACAGTTGCATAACATTTATACGGATACCGAATCACAATATAGTAAGAGTCTTTCTGGGAATAATAAATGTTAACATAGTAAGAATTTTTCTTGGTGTTTTTATTAAGCAGCATTAGAAAGTGGTAAAAACCTGGTTCATATAGAACTCATATCATCAATACAAATTATTTGCAAAAAATGATGCCAATTCTTCTAAGACTGGCGTCAAATGAACTTCCTGAACGCTGCATGAGATGTCACATAGAATTCAAATGAAAGTCTTTATAGTGTGATATAAAGCTAATATTCAAAAAGGGTTTTGTTTTGCACAACAGTGCTAAAATTGCAGTGGCGAATGCAGTTTCAGACTTAAATCCGAGAACTTTTAAATTATACAAAGTATACAGTCTGGAAAAAAAATTTTTTCAGGAGATAATCAGCTATGGGGAAAAATAAAAGGCATGTTTATCAAAGGACTTTGGACAAAATACTTTGGTATATGGATTATCCAGAAAAAAAATTAAACTTGTTAAATATGTACATAATGCTCTAATTATGAAAAGGAATGGCTTACAAATAAACATGGGTTTTATTGATCAATAAAAACAAATTTCAATATTATTTCAGAATATATGATTGACAAGCATTTCTTAAATAAAAAGTGTAATATAGATTTTTCACGTTTTCCATTTATAATGCAGTTTTAAGACCAAAATAAATTAATTTTTCGTATTTAAACAATATATATACATCCATGAAATATTTTCTACTTTAATTAATGTTAAGGATAGCATTTTGCATTTAATTTGAGATAAATGTAATAGTCAATTTTTTCCTAAGATTTATTGTTTTCTATCATTTTTTTTCATGTACTGACTTGTTTAAAACACTACAAGATATTTTTGTATTAAATATATGGTATAATATGTTTAAAATAAGCTTAAATTTGTACAGTTCTCTTATTTATATGTGCTATATGTGTAGGATTGCAGTTTAAGGGTTTTTTCATGTAAACTTTATACAGCATTTCCATGCACATTTTTTCATCACTTACATGTTTTGAAAATCCTAAGGATTTTTTTTTCGCATTTGAAGTAGAATTTTATTATTATGCATATGTGGATGGAATTAGCATTGAGGCTTTTAGTATTTTTTTCGTTAATAAAATTATACGAAGAAGCATTAATTTTAATCATTTTTCACTATATATGAATAAAAACTTTATAATAGATATATTGTTAGATGCATATAAATAACTATCCACTGAATTGTGTAATACAGTTCAGTTAATTAAAAAAAAACAAGTATAATTGCCAATATTGATAAAAAGGCTTTAGGATTTTAACAAATTCTAAATTAAAAAAAAAAATTTAATTAAATGTGCACTTTAAAAACGTTTTTTTTTAACAAAATGTGTTTTTAAAAGAATATTGAATAGCAATACAGTCCCAACTTTTATCATTATTCTAAAAATAAAACTATAAAAAAAATATTTAAAAGGTTCCACGTCCCCTTAAAAATGATTTCCTTATTATTCCTAGAATTATATGGAAGAGAAGACGAGGGATGCATTTCAAAATGTAATTTGGAACGTAAACAGAACCCAAAGAACATTCAGTTAAAGAAAACATTATTTTCAAAATAATAATGCATGCATGCATTGGAAGTAAATAAAAACATACTGCTTTTTAACATTTCCAGTATTTCTTTCCCTCTAACAAAATTACATTTGAAATCAGATTATATTTTAAAGTTCAGCCTATATTTATAAAATTCTATAATTAAAATAAATATAAATTACTAACAAATAAGAAATCATACCAGAAAATTCAAATATTTAAATTATAAAATTCATTATTTATAATTTAAATGTTTGAAAAACATTTAAATTATAAATATTATAATATATTTGAAAATCGTAAAATAATTTAATTTAAAATATTAAAAAATGTTTATATCAACTTTGAATTGAAAGAATTTAATATTTAAATATTTGAATATATTTTATTTTGAATGAATATACTGCCTCCGATTAAATTTGATTGCATAATTATATCCCTTTGTGTATATATATATCATGTATATATATCACATATACGACATATATTTGAAAATCGTAAAATAATTTAATTTCAAATAATAAAAATGTATTTATATTCTTTTTAAATTGAATGAATTTAATATTTAAATATTTGAATATATTATATTTTGAATGGCAATATACTATTTTCGAATAAATTTGATTGCATATTTATATCATTTATATACATATACTGGTTGATTATAAATAATTAAAATATTTTTAGCATTCTTAATTAAGCATTCTTATTCTTATTAATTTGAGTAGAACATATTTTCTATTGGAAATGCATAAATAAAAAACCGAAAAAAATAATCACAGTTTTAAATAAAACCTTAATATGGAAAAATTATTCATTACCAGAATGGAGGGCTAATGACATTAATATTTCCTCTTTTAAATAATTCATTTGTAATAATCTATTTACAGTCGTTTCTATAAATAATAATCTAAAAAACCTTAAAATTCAATGTTGATAAATAAATATTTAAGAATATTATATTTTGAATGTTAATATATATATTTTAGAATAAATTTGATTGCAAATTTTTTTCCTTTATATACATATACTGGTTGATTACGAATATTTAAAATATTTTTACAATTCTTAATACTCTAATTTGAGTAGAGAATAAATTTTCTGTTGGAAATACATAAATAAAAACCAATAAAATATCAAAGTTTTAAATAAGACCTTAGTAAGTAAAAATAATTCATTGCCAAGGCTGATGACATTAATATTTCCTCTTTTAAAAAATTCATTTGCAACAATCTATTTATACCCATTGACATAAATAATACTCTAAAAAAACCTTAAAGTTCAATGAAAGCAATGTGGCAAAATAATGATAATAAAAATCTTCATTGAGTATACACTGTAATTGGATGAATACAATCTAATTTGTTTTTAATTTTTAGTATTTTTAATACTTTAACTTGTGTAGATAACGTGTTTTCTGTTAGAAATACATCAATAAAAAATTGAATAAAACATCGAAAGTTGTACATAAAACCTTAATAAGGAAAAATAGTTCAATGTTAGAAAACAAGGAATGGAATCATGATGACAGAATGGAAGGATGACGACATTAATATTACCTTTTTTAAATATTTCATGTGTAAAAATCTATTAATACCAATTGCGATAAATAATACTCAAACCTTAAAGTTCAATGTTCATATATAAATATATGAATATATTATATTTTTAATGTCAAAATACTACTGTCTTTGAATAAATTTGATTGCATAATTATATCATTTATATACATATACTGGTTGATTATAAGTAATTAAAATATTTTTAGAAATCTTAATACTCTTGAGTAGAGAACGTATTTTCTGTTAGAAATACATAAATATAAAACCGAATAAAATATCAAAGTTGTAAATAAGACCTCAATAATGAAAAATAATTCATTGCCAGAATGGAGGATTGACGACATTAATATTTCCCTTTTTTAATAATTTGTTTGCAATAATCTATTAATAGCCACACAAATAATACTCTAAAAACTCCTAAAATAATAATAATATTCTAAAAACTCCCTCAATGTTCATATTAAATAATACTCTAAAACACTTCAAAGCTCAATGCTCATATATAAATATTTGAATATATTATATTTTGAATGTCAATAAAGTACTGTCTTTGAATAAATTTGATTGCATATTTTTATCACTTATATACAAATACTGGTTGATTATAAATAATTAAAATACAATTCTAATTATTTAATATTCTAATTTTAGTAGAAGAACATATTTTCTGTTAGAAATACATAAATAAAAAACTGAATATCAAAGCTGAAAATAAGATCTCAATAAATAAAAATAATTCATTGCCCGAATGCAGGATTGACGACAATAAAATTCCCTCTTTTAAATAATTCATTTGAAATAATCTATTTATACCCATTGCCATAAATAACACTCTAAAAAACTTAAAGTTCAATGTAAGCAGACTGATAAAATAATAATAATAAAAATTTTCAATGATCATACACTGTAATTGAATGAATATAATCTAAATGACTTTTTTATAATTTTACACCTTCTCTTATTTTGATTATTGTTTATTTCTTGATGACGTAATTTTGGAAAAATACACTACTTAATTAAATATTAAACTTCACTGATCATTAACCAACACTTTTCTCTGATGTGATTCAATTACGTAGGACAGGATTCAGTTGTGGACCATTTTTATGCAAAATGAGCCCATTTATCATCCCAGCCCTTTGCAGAGAGGAAGATGAAAACATTTTCAAAATAAAACAAAACCCCGACGTCATTAAAATGTGTTGAAAAGTCTCATTTAATATCGTTCACTGTAGATTTGTATCTTGATATTCATATGAATTACGTTTCGTTGTATTTGTTTTTCTACTTCATTTCTAGAGGACCGGGTTGTTAATTGAGTTTTCTACAGCAGAGCGCTTTATTAGAATTGTATTATTGACTAATAAATAACGTCATGAAAAGATTTGCGTTTGCGATACTAATTAAAGAGAAAACTTGAAACTATTTTCGACTAATTGCTTTAATGACAATGGAAAGAATGTTTAACGATTCTAATTGAAATCAATTTTGAAGGAAAATATGTATAGAAAAAACTGTGACCGTAAACAATATGATCCAAATATTCAAAGGAAATAGCTTTAAAGGTTAATTGTTTTTAATAACTTCATTAATTGTGAGATATTTGATTAAAACATCATAATTTACTGCACGCAAGAAATCATCATTTGTTTCATTTAAACAAACAAACACAGATGACTTATTATGTCTGATATTTGAAATACAATTATTTGGAAATTGCGTATGCAAAAATAAACGACTCATTAAAATTGAATTGATAAAAAACAATTTAAAAACTTATTTACGTATGTATTGGAAAATTAAAAAAAAGTGTAGTTCATATTTTATTTATTTTTGAATATGCCTTAACTAAAACAACAAAAACAAATATATAAATAAATAAAATAACGTAAATTAATCAGAGATAAAATAAAAATTGGACTAATTAACATAATTGCCTTTCATTTTCAAATGTACCGAACTTGAAATTAAAATAAAATGTGGAGCATTTATTTTAAATTCGTCATTCTACAGTTGATAAAAAAAATCTTAATTTTTCCGTAGGATTGAGATTTTTGCAATAAATTATTTAATATGTTTTTAAAAATTAAAAAAACCCAAACAACTTACAACTGAATATTTTTGCTGGGGCCTCAAATAAATTGAAACAATGCATATTTAATAAATTAACTAAATTTAATTATTTATTTACTGAAATTTAAAAGGCTAAAATGCAATAATAAATGCTTCGATTGTTAATATATGACATATAGGATAACATTAAGCAAAATTGAATTTAAAATGCTGACAATTATTAGAGAATTCAGTGCAATTATAAAATAATTTTTTAAATTTTAAATTATTTTATTGATGTAAATCATTTATTAAGTATGTTATCTGTCTTCTGAATATTTCCAATAACTATTAGTGGAATGACGAATAAATTAATTAGACATGAAGTTAAGGTATGAATAACATTTCATAAGCTTAATATATATTTTAATTGTTTCAATAGCTAATATTTTGACAACGCGTATAAAATAATTTGAATTTTTAATTTCGCGTATGTAATAATTTTCGAACTATTTGCTGAGCAAATAATATATATAAAAAACAGATTAATGGCAATCTAGATCAAAAGAAAATTTTTTTGTATAAAAATGTTTGTTTCTTACTCAGTTTTTTAATTTAGGTCTTCCCTAAGCTAAATTCCAAGTAACTTCTGTTTCATATTACATGTTTTTTTGTTCATCATCCATGAGCTTTGCGTTCTACTGATGTATGCCACAAACAGCCCACCGACGGATGATGAGGGGTTAACAATTTCTAGTAGGACTATTTTAGAGCTAACTGCACGGAATTTGCGTATTGTACGGAAGAAAAATCAGTAACCTTCCACCCCCCCTCCCTCCCAGGAATTCTAACTATCGATGTGAGACACTTTAAACAAGTTGCCACAACTGTTATAGAATTAGCCGTCATCGGTTTCTTTTGAATAATTTAATTAATTGTGGCTGAAAGGACGCCGTCAGCGGATTTAAACCTGAGACCTTCCCACGCCAGCTATAAACCAAGCTAGCTTTAAAGCTGTACGAGCTTATGAAACAGTTATTCCTCCTATTATCAAAAGGTAATACACTGAAGTGACAAAAGTCATGGGATACCTCTTAATATCGTGTCGGCCCTCCTTTCGCCCGGAGAAGTGCAGCAACTCGACGTGGCATGGACTCAACAAGCCATTGGAAGTCTTCTGCAGGAATATTGAGACATGCTGTCTCGATAGACGTCCATAATTGTGAAAGCGTTGATGGTGCAGGATTTTGGGCACGAACAGACCTCTCGATGATGTCCCATAAATGCTCGATGGGATTCATGTCGGGCGATCTAGGTGGCCAGATCATTCGTTGGAATTGTCCAGAATGTTCTTCCAACCAATCGCGAACAGTTGTGGCCCGGTGACATGGCGCATTGTCATCCATAAAATTCCCATCGTTGTTTGGGTACATGAAGTCCATGAATGGCTGCAAGTGATCTCCAAGTAGCTGAACATAAGCATTTCCAGTCAATGTTCGGTCCAGTCGCACCAGAGGACCAAGTCCATGCCATGAAAAAACAGCCCACACCATTACGGAGCCACCACCAGCTTGAACAGTGCCTTGCTGACAGTTTGGGTCCATGGCTTCGGGGGATCTGCGCCACACTCGAACACTACCATCAGCTCTTACCAACTGAAATCGTGACTCATCGGACCAGGCCACGGTTTTCCATTCATCTAGGGACCAACCGATATGCTCACGTGCCCACGAGAGTCGCTGCAAGCGATGTCGTTCAGTCAGTAAAGGCACTCGAGTCGGTCTTCTGCTGGAATAGCCCAAGAAAGCCAAATTTCTCCGCACAGTTCTAACAGACAAGTCCCTTGTACGTCCCATTGATTTCTGCGGTTATTTGACGCAGTGTTGCTTGTCTGTTAGAATTTACGACTCTTTGCAGACGTCGCCGGTCTCGGTCGTTAAGTGCAGGCGGTCGACCATTGCGCTGTCCATGGTGGGATGTTATGCCTGAAATTTCATACTCTCGGCACACTCTTGACATAGTGGATCTGGGAATGTTGAATTCCCTAACGATTTCCGAAATGGCATGATCCATGCGTCTAGCTCCAACTAACATTCCGCGTTCAAAGTCTGTTAATTCCCGTCGTGCGGTCATCATCACGTCAAAACCTCTTCACATGAATAACTTGAACAGAAATGAAAGCTCTGCGAAAGCACTGCGCATTTATACCTGTTCTACGCGATGCTACTGCCATCTGAAAATTTGCATATTGCTATCCCATGACTTTTGTCACTTCAGTGTATATAAATGAACAATTAAAGAGACACACTACACGGGTCCATTTTTTAAAAGTATTTATATTTAAATCGCTTTAATTCATTTAAGTAGTACGTTAGTACGTTAATTCATTTAAATTAGTACATTACAAACCACATTTAAAAATACATAAAGTATCTGCCTGAAGAAAAAATAAATATTATTTTCAAACAAAATATTTCCAAAACAATATTTTTTTGAGTTTTAAAAATTCTATACTTTTTACAATTTTGATACGTTTCATCACAATTTTTTTCTTCATTACTCGTATATTCGAAGAGTTACTCAAATTTGTGTATGGAATCGATGTACTATGAATATTTATCTACATATTTTTATAAAATATACCATATAAAAATTTGCAAAAAAACCAACTAAAACTGATTTTATAAGATTTTTAAAAACTAAACTAATTATCTAAATTTTATTCTAGGCACATAATTATCAGATGCTTAAGAAATTACTATACAAAAAATCCGTAGCATTTAAATACTTTAACAGGAAAAAAAAATTGGGACAAAGCGAGTTAAGTGTTTTAAATGTTAATTAAATTAAATAAATCAGTAGAATATAGTATTTAATCTTACAGATATCATTAATTTAATTAAAACCAATTATTAAAAAATCTAATTATTATTGCGTCTTAAATTCATTTTTAGGCATTTAGGACTTAACGGTTAATGCATTTACGTCATAACAATTTATTTTTATCCAATTTACATTTTTTTACGTTTTGTAAATATAAAAACAATATTTTCATATCCATTCATTAATAGTATTTTAATTTTCTATTAATTCATATTGAGTGTGTCTACATTTTATTTAAATTGGTTATACTGATTTAAATTAAAAAATGTCTTAGATTGTAATAGATAAATCTTTCTAAAGTAAATTCTAGTTTCAAATTACTCGAATGACATTACTTATTTCCAAATTCATTTTTCTAACATTAAATTATAGCCTAAATATGCTGTAAACTTTTAAAATAATTTCTTTACTTTGAAAGCAGAAATTCCTATGCAGTTCCTGAACTCGTCTTGCTTTATTAAAAATATTTGAAATGAGGGAATTAATTCTTTACAATACCTTCTCAATAACATAATAAACAAATGTTTACAGAACAATTTTAACTTTGTATTATGCAAAGTGTTTCCAATAACCACTAATTACTGGACGTTACTGAGATGGAAAAAAGCTTTCTTCTACAAATGAATTTCCATAAACATTTCAAAGTTAAACATACCAAGTTTAGAATGCCCCTAAGGACACGCTTACTGAAAGAAACAACCAGGTTTTTGAATCTTTTATTATTTTAATGAATGCATTCAGCTATTGGTGATTTAGAGTGAAAAATACATTGGATGCTTTACAGTAAACTAAAGATTTTAAATAGTTCCAAGAAATATGTTAATGAAAATATTTCTTCGAAGCCCATTGAACTGAAAAAGAAAAGGTTCTCTTGAAATTAAACTCCTCATTATATTCAAGTTTTACTATTAGCAACATATCTCATACATATATTTATATTTCTATTGTTCAAAATACCTAAATTTAAAGAAATAAATGCAATTTTGATAATTAAAATATCAATTCAAACGTTTTCAGATACTGTACATAATTTTTGTCTCACATCTCAAGATTTAACCTTCAGCTGTTGTAGAACAAAGAGATATATAACTTTTAATTGATATCATTAGATTGCTTATCAATATTATATATATATATATAAGTAATTAAGTAGTAGTTTAAGCAGTATAAGTAGTAGTTAGTTTATATATAAAAACTAAGTAATAATTTTTATTCATCAATTATTTTATTTGGCAAATAAGTCTTGCAACATATTAAGTTACAATACACACGTTAAAAATATAATAAACGAATATCTGACTATAATGAAATTTTCTATGCAAATACGTCTTGTTTCAACATGCAAATAATTCAATTTTGGTAGACAATGAATATATTGCTGGAGGGTCTGAACATCTGTATGACATGTGAAAGAAGATATCTTACAACCTTAGGCCTTAACAGCTGAGTGGTATGGTCTAATCGAAAGATGTTCTACTTTTTGATAGGAGCGATGCCACCATTCAAGAATATTGAAAAGAATGGTTGAACCATGGCAGAAAACAGCATTGAGAAAGCATCGGTTGACCAAGAGAGACTACAGAGCGATCGTCACAGCGGCTTTTATAACACTTGCTTTGTCGTTATCAACGATCCAATGTGTACACAGGATACCACTGACTACAAGGATCGACGTATCAAAGAATGGCGCTTTCAGCTCAAGTCGACTATTGCGCCGACAAATCATTATCTGTACCCATTCCTTAATCTTTATGTGTACTGACAATTGTGTTTGATGTGGTGGAAGTCTTCAGCGATGGATCCTGCTTCAAACTCAGCTCTAATGACCAGCGAAGTATCTGAGGACGCTCAATACAGCAGTGGGATAGAAAATCCGATTATTGTCCACATCACAATCCGACAACTAGTAATTATAGTCTAGGGAAGCATTTCATTTAAAAGTAGAATCAGTTTCGGTTGTCAACCGTGACACCTTAAATACAGTGGTACTTTCACGATATTTTACGCCCTTCTTCTCTTAAACAAGAATCAACAAAATCATGCCTGGTAACAGAGATTTCAGCATTCGTGTCCACATTAACTTCAGTAATCCTACTACCAAATTTAACCGACAGTTTCTGTGAGGGATCAACAAAGACTCTTAAATTATCTGGATAATGTTGACTTCCTGTTCTTGTTCTCTATTCAAAAGATTATCTGTCGTTGACACATCCCATCTCATGTTGTTGACATTCCGGTCATATGAAAGCAAAGGGAACGCACATTTCGCACTGATCAGCACTCATAACATTTTAGCTATCTTGGTTGTTTCTATTTGACACGAAAATTCATAACACGATTTCAACTGTATGTTACAGACTTAGCATAAGACGATATTTGTTTTCATTCCAAGTTTTGAAATCAATCATTTGATTTCGAGATGGGTGTGTGAGTGGTTTTTCCCGCTTCCATAAACATTATTGTAATCGTCCACCAAGTCAGTCATATTTGATAATGAAATAACTTTTGTCCAGTTGTTTATAAAATGTTCCAGCACTGCATTGATTATCCTGTTCTGGGGTTGGTTGGTAATTATCAAGTTTTTTAGCGAATCAAAATCGCTGTTCCTCCAAATAAATCCTTAATTCAAACTCAAGGTTTTTCCAAGATACTTCTAAATTTTTGATGTTGAGTGAAATTTATTTTACAATTTTCGGCACTAAGCCTAAATTCAAGAATTTATAGAGTTTTTAATGAATTAATTAAGTCGTTCGCCAAACAACCAACTGCGTCAGCATGATTTCGCAAAATAGTTTAAGTGCCCCGCTACACTTAGATCTCTTCCCTCGAAATCGGAATGCAAATTTTTGTATTTTTTTTTTTTAATATATAAATATTTTTTAAATTGACAACCAACAAAAGCTAATCAAATAGAATCAGAATTTAAAATTAATTTTCTCAAATACTGAAACCGTACAAAAAACTAATCTTGATTTAACTTATCACAGTGAAGATTATTTTAATAAATTAATATATATTCTTTGAAAATAAGTGTTAAAGGATAATTTCAAATAGTAATCCGAATTAATTTTAACATCTTCTTTTTACTTTCCTTGTTTTGAGTTTTATATTATAAGGGAATATACTGTTAATCATGAAACATTTAGCAAACTTTCCTCGTTTACATTGAATAAATATTTTGGTTTTTTTTCTCGTCTTTTTTTCTGTATTAAAGTGATCGTTTTTACTGCTATCAGATAAATGTATGCTCAAGCCTCATTAACTAAATATATACTTCCCTTTTTTACTTATCAAATAATTTTCATGCAGAAATTTGCACATAGTCTTAGACTGAGAAACTTGTTTTTGCGTTAGATGGTAAACGTCATCCTTTTTTTTTTGTTAGTATATTAAAGTCAGATTTTATAATTTTGTATGCACTTTTTATAGAGCGATTTTAGATATAATAAGAAGTGTATTTACCTATGTTGTGTATGCATTTTTTTCTCAGTCAAATGTAAACATTTACTAATATTTCTTTTTCATTAATTATATTACTTTTTGTACATGTAGAAATATTAAAACCGTATATTTTCACATCTTTTTTTAATAATCGAATTTTTCTTTGTAAAGGGCAAAAATATAGTCTTCGATTCTTTGTTAATTTTCCAAAGACATTTTAAAGGAAAAAATAATTTTAAGACGATATTTTTAATTATGCAGGGTATAATTAAACACTATCCCGAATAGATGTCATTCAGGTTTTTGTTTATTCATTTAAATTTAATTCATGAATAAAGTTAAAATCAATACAAAAATGTCTGCATTTCTGTCTGCATCTGCAGAAATGTCTGCATTTCTACCGATTTTTATCTTATTCGGATAATTTTTTCTAGATGCTTCGTTTTCTGTTAAAGTGTATATAATCTATATTTTATGTATAAGAATATGGTTTGTTCTACTTATTTTAGCTTCATATATTTTGTGGCCATATCCCTTTTGGCAGACAATAGCATTTTTAGAGATAAAACCCATCAATCATGCATTTAAATATGAAAATTCTTATCTTTTCGTCTACAAAAAATCAACGTTCACTATTTTTGACACATTTCAATATAAAATGGTTATGAATTATGTTTGACAGTTTATATGATATTTTTTTAAAAGTATACTGTCAAACAATTTTCCATAGCAAATTTATAAATTAAATTGTTTAAACAACATTTAGTATATGTAAACTTACTATTTTCGTTTAAAATAAATGTAATAGTTTCTATAATGAATTATATATATAGTATCATTGTATAAACAATGTGTAGTTACATTTTCTAGTGTGAAATAGTACTTTATCTTAATAAATTTCTTGTTAAATATATAAAAAATATTTTTTAATATTTTAATACTTTTTGAAATTTGCATTTTGTTCTGGATTTATTATTTTTAACATATTCAAATTATATGCACATTTTACAAATAAGATCTTATTATTAGTGTTCTTACTTAGAATAAAAAAAAAACTTTCGAAGCTGTCTTATAACTAATTATAGCATAAAGTACGAATGTATTACAAAATGCGTGTACATATTCAAAATTTAAAACTATTAAAATAAAAGGGTAAATATAATTAATATCTTAGTTTGAAATTCATACTACATGTAAAATAAGTGTCATCCAATCTTCAACAATTTGAATCTTAAGTAACAATACGATTTTTATACATAACGTGGTACTACTTTATTTTGGTGTATGCATTAAATTCTATCTAAGGTTACATTTTAAGAATGATATGGTTATTTTCATTTTCGCGTTAAGAGGCCATTTCAGTCACAAGACCTTAACCCACGTGATTTTTGGCTTTGAAGATATCTCAAAAACCCAACCTATCGCGATAACAGGGCTATGGTGTCAGAACTGAAAGATTCATTTATATGTTTGACTCATTCCACCGGATATGCTTCGAACTATGGTGGAAAACGTGATATTGTGCTGAATTCTGGTTGTTGAAAATGATGAACAAGACATCAAAAGCGAACTTCTATGAGTATTAGTCGTAACTCATAGTAATGTCAATCTTCTGATTTTTCCAATTGGTGTTAAATTTAGAAAATAATTTTTTATAGTGCATAAAATGATATGATTATTTATAGTATTCTTTTAAAAATTTGGATCTTCATGGACTAGTATATTTCATTTCATGGGGATGTTACAATGAAATTTTAGTCATTGAACAAAAAACTCAATGTTTTGAAAAGATTTCCAAAGTTAATATATAACCCCAAAACAGAGAATTTTTATTTGAACCATTGTATCTTTGTGGCATTATTTTGGTGCGATCCCCTCTGCCGATTAAGGATGTAATTACCGACGTTTGCTTACGCGGCATTCAACCATTTGTGGTCCCATGTGGTGTCATAAATAGAAACCCGATTTCTGGAAAATTATGACTTCTCGGTAAGGAGGTTGTAATTTCGGCCAACAGGCATATAATTCCTTAGGTCTCAATGGTGCCATTCCTAAATTAAAGGACGTTAATATCATAAAAATGTTTTATACTCTATTGCAATTAGCTTAATTTAGGGCATCTTTTAACATTTATTGGGTTTAAGTGGAATTTAATCACTTCCGTTTGAAAAAAATGCTCCAGAAGAGAATAGAAATCGTCATTTTATCAGATATGAATTACATTTATATGATTAATTTTCCCAAGAAAGAAACAATTATCATGTTGCAAGATTTTGATAACAGGTAAAAGAAATGTATCCAAGATTAAAAAAGGATATTCAATAATACAAAAAGGAGTCAAAATAAGAATGCGTTGGCAATAAATTAATTTAAATAGTTTCAACCAAGATGAATTACTTATAAAAGTATAGTAAAATTAAAAGCAGGCACATTTTATATATTTTTTAAAAGTGCCTTAATACTTAATAAATCTCTTTGGATAAACATAACTCAAAAGAGTTAAATTTATGCAGTTTTCTACTCAAACATAAAAATTAATCGTTAGATTTTTGACATGAACTATATGAATTGGAACAATTCTATATCATTTTTGATGAGTAAGCTAATACTTTTCTGAAAGAAATAAGACAATATTAAAACCTCTTTTATTTTTCTATAATTTCCTCAGCTTTTTACTTCCTGTTACTTTGACTGTACTCAGAATGAGACTTGATTCATCAGCAGTTTGAGTCTTTTCGGTGATATTTTGTAAAAGAACAAAAAAGAAAAAGAGAACAAAACTTCGTAAGTGGTTTCTTCTTTCTTTTTCACGTGTACAAAGTTTTCTAATTGTTTCTGAAGAAAAGATTCTTTCGAATTTTCCAGTCTTACAAAACTTTTTATATCGATTACAAACATCAAGTATCACTAAATCAGACAAATTTCATGACAGTATGATGGATAAGAATAGACTAGAATAGATAAATAAACTATCTTTAAATGAATTTTTAATTCTCAGAGTTAATATTCTTAAGTCTAATAATAATTTAAAATTCTATTCATAAATTCTAAAATTTATTTATTAATTTTTAAGTCTAATTCTATGCAAATAATTTTTAATTCTATTTGACAGCTAATAATATCGCATTTTAAAGTATGTATTATTTAAATTGGAAATAAGTAAATTTTTAAAATTATTTTTCAACAAAATTTGTAATTTATTTTAATGGTACGAATATTTTTTTCACTGTTAGGTAAATAGCTGATTTATTTTTGTTTTGTTCAAAATAGGTGAGCAATCTGTTTTAATCAAAATAAATGCAAAATACCAAATAAAAATTAGTAAGTGTAATAGTTTTGTTTAAAAATTTACACCCAGAACTGAAATTCCAGACATTTGTTTAAATATAAATTATGGTGTAAGACCATTTACTAGACTCCCTCTATATAGCTATTAAACACATTGTTTTCAACGTAATTTGGTATAAACACCCACCCACATGGATAGTTCTGCATGAGTTCACACCATTCTTTCTTTACCATACACTTAAAGGAATTCACTGCAGGACTATTCATATTCTTAATAGACACTAGAACTTTAGGTTCGGCTTTTTTGTGGGGTCTCAAACAAAGTTTCTTCAGTTCAGAAGGCCAAAGGGTTATCTCTCAATTTGGGCTTTTGAATATAGCTTGGCGTACAAAGTGTTGGGGAAGAAAGCTACTAATAAAAAGATGCTATATGAGATGCCCCTGAATTCCTGAACAAACTTTACAAGATAAAATACACAATAAGTAGCATAATGTGTACATCAATGCGCGGTCGTAAATAATAAGTATAAGCTGAAAAACAAGAAATGGTAAGGAAATGAAAAGACTTCTTATTTGCATATTACAGTAAATTGTTAAATATAACATCGCCTGACATGCAATTAGTGTACAGTTTCGAAGGTGCTAAGTGTTTCAAGAACAGCTGTTGCAGCAACTGAAAGTTTTACAACGAGATCCTCAACGTCCAGTGCAGTCTCGCAGATGAACGCTTGAAGTGTCCCCATAAGAAAATATCAATACTTGAAAAATTTGAATGTTCTGGTCTGGTTTATTTCGTTCAATCCTTCGAGAACCAAACGTGACATTAAGGTAATTACGCATGCTAGTACAGAAATTGGTTGGAGCTTCATCGTGATAAAACCAAATAGCATTTTGAACTGCAACCGATTCGTTGAGTCGATGTGGTAGCAAGTATTCCAATAAAGAAATAATTTGCAATACCCGTCCACTTATTAACAGAGAACAGTTACTTACTCAAAAGATTGTGGGTTAGAAGTGATCCATCACACGAGAATTGTGCAAATTAAAAACTCCTTCCCGTATAAATGTCCTTCCCTTATGTGTGAAAAGTACATTTGCAGAAAAGCTCGGTGGTCACGTACTCTGCAACAAAAACCATTCATTTCCGACTTCATATTGTTATAAAAAATGATGCTTCGATATGTGTATTTTACCTTTCCTTCAAGTTTGGCCCATGATTTCAGAGACACCTTGCATTACACTATATTTAATATCTGCATGTATTTTATAAATTGAATCCTTGATTTCTATGAATTTAATTTTCTAACTATTGAATTTTCGAATTTTCTAACTGAAGTTCTAAAAATTCTAACTGAATTTGTTCTAACTTATTTTTGGTATTTATTTTTACAGAATTCTTTCTGGACCAATGATAAAAAATTGTCCAATGATTTCAAATGATATGATAACCAAGCTATGTAACAAAAATTTCGCATTATGTTATTCTGTGAAATAATTCCTGTCAAAAGACATTTTTTTGGGAACATTTTAAAAGTTTTATTACATAATTGCAAGTATTTGGTTAGATTTTAAAAAACTCTATTTCTAAGTTGAATTTTAATACTTTTAACATTAATTTCGACAACCGTATTTTCCACAAACTGCCTATTATTTCTTTCTAATGGAACTACCTAATTGTCGAAAGTACAAGTTTTAATTATATTTGTCTACTCAAGATAAATTTTGTTATTTTGCAAACAATTAGTTTCTTTAAAAACGCTTAATTATGCTTTGAAGCTTTGTATACTCCTCTTTTAATGTTTTACCACGGAATACTTTGTTAAAGCAAGCGTTATAGTTTTTAAAAATTTTATTTAAGAAAGTTTACATAAATTTAAATTGCATACTTCTTGCACTTATGATAAATGTAAAATCATTGGTGTTAAAATAAAATATTATTCCGTCCATTTTTTAGCAATTCAAAAACATCGTTTAACTTTTATAAAATATATTCGTATATAGAATTTCTTAAAGCTAATAAATGTATTAAATATTCGTTCTGTCAAGGAATGAAAATGGCTATATTCATTTTACCACATCTTCTCTAAAAGCACCTCAATTATTTTTGATTGATCATGAAAATTATTCCATTAAAATTTTACGTTCGTCAATAGTATACTTAATTTAATTATTAATTAATAATACATATTTTCTCAATATCAGTAAATGTAGAACATGCATCAACTACTGTGCCCAAAAAGTAAATTTATTTCATAGCCTTCAAAGTAATCCCCTCCGAACACAATGCCCTTATGCCACTTTTTTTCCAATCCTCAATGCATTCTAAAAAGCCATCGACATTGATGACCTTCAAAGCGCCCGGTGATTCACGTTGAATCTCTTCAACGGTGTCCCTGAAGTGGTCTTTTAACTTTAGGGAATAACTAGGAGTCACACCGTGTGAATACGGTGGTTGTGGAACGATATGGGTTTCTTTTTTGGCGGAAAAGTCACAAAGAATCAATGCAGTGTGAGCTAGCGCATTCAGTGTTTTCGGTACCAATCGAGATTTGACGCGTTTCAGGCCCAAAATGGAATTGACCGATCCTTTTTAAATTCCAACATCAGCAGCGAGATCTCTAATTGTAAATCGACGATCTCCAAGCACCAGATCTTAAATTTTTTGGACGTGAGCGTCGTCGGTTGAGGTGGATGGTCGACCAGAGGGCATTTCGTCTTCAATGCGTTCTCTGCCTTGTTTGAACTGTTGATACCACTTCATAACATTTCTTTCCGACATAGGAATGCTCACCGAATGTCTTTTGCAACATTTTATACGTTTCCGAAAACAAAATTTAATGCAAGTTCTCTGCTTAATTAATTCGGACATTTCAGAAATCGCCGGAATCAATTTTAGCATCACACAAAGCCAAGCGTAACTCAAACACTAATGAATATTTTGACGTCAAATGTCAGGGACAGTGCCATCAACCTAAAAAAAGATATAAAAAAATGAAATTACATAAGCCTCGCGAATTTTAAATGGAAAATTGGTCTTATTTTTTGGAAGTCTGAAGAATTAGTTATTGATAAAAATATTTAGGATTATCCTGAAAAAAAAATTGAAGGACAGCATAATGTGTTAATACAAAGATTTAGTGTTGACTTTCTGAGATCCTAAATCATTTGAATTATTTGTTTTAGGGAGTATTGTTTTATAATTTTTAATTATACTAATTTATTCAGTTATGAAATTTAAATTCATATGTATAAAAGATTTATACACTTAGATTTTCATTCATAAAATTTCATTCATTAAATTTTATTTATAAATTATTTATACACTTAAATTTTCATTCACTTAATTTAAATTCATATCTATAAAGAATTTTTCCTTTTAACTTTCCACTTAATTATGAGAAATTCACGCCCCATAAGAATTTACTCATTCATTTAATTCGATACTCATTGTATTGCTGTGAAATAAATTTGGATTTTAGTAATTAAAATTTTTAAAAAATGAATCTCCATTTTCTGACAAAATTTTCTGCATTCATTCAATTTATTGCTTAAAAAACAAAAACTTATTAAAAAAAAATACTTGGAAAGTTCGTTAAAATTTACAGTCAGCCTAATTAATGAGGGAAAAATAATTTACGACGAAAAATGTTGTCCACTTTTTTTTTGCTACAATTAACCATTTCATTTACTTGGTTACGTTGCTTTTTTTTATATTTTTCATAACTCCGATATAAAACACTTTTTAAGAAGATTGAGTACTTTGTAATTGTTTATTTTATAAGTCTTGTGCAATTAATTATGTAATTGTATTTGTTTTTAGTGACACAACAGAAGAGTATTAAATAAATTGCCTCTATTTATTTATCTTAAAATCATTTTTTGCTATACCCTTGTATAATTATCCGTAAAGAGACGACCTAGCAAATTAATTAAATTCCATTATTAATATAGTTTAAAATACTTATTAGTAATTTATTACTATCACGACATTTTAATTCCATAAAAGAGGAGTTTGAGTGTGTTTATTAAGAAGATACTAAGGAACCAGATGTGTATGAAAATTAATTAACTCCTTGAAATTTTTTAGTAAATGGTATAAAAAGATAACGAGCTACTTATATTTCTATAATATTATTTATTCTCTTAATTAAGATAGGTTTAGTTAATTTTTTTTTTAATTTTCTGTTTAAATACTGCTTTTGTTTGTACTCAAAATCCTAGTTTTATTAATAATAATAATAATTATTATTATTATACTACTAAAATAATAATAATGATAATAATTATTATTATTATTTTCTAAGTAAGTAATCAAAAAATGAAATAAAAATTGTGTAAATAAACAAAAAATACGAATTTTCATAAAGCAAATTAAAAATTTGAATAATAGAAATAAAATTGAATAAAATTTGAATAATTTATATTATGCATACAGTTTTCTGTTGTTACGACTTTGAAAAGTATTTAATTATTCAATTTCACATTAGTACACTCTCTCTCTTATAATTACTTTAAAGTTAAAAAAGTTGAATAAATATTTACTGACTATCTTACTGAAATCACTTGAAGTTCACTAGAATGATTTATAAAATTAGTTACTTTTCATTCATTAATAATAATAATAATAATAATAATGAAGATGATGGTGGTATTAGAATAATATATAATTATAATATTATTAATAATTATTTTCTAAACGAGTAATCAAATGAGTAATGAAAAATGAATGATGAGTAATGAGTGATGAATGAGTAATGAAAAGCAAATATGTAAATAAATATAAAATACGAGCTTTTATAAATCAAATTAAAAATTTGAAGAAAAAAAACACAATTTGCTTTCTATCAAACAAAATTCATAGATATTCTTCAAACCAATACACATCTTTGATAAAAGTTTTAAAAAATTAATATTTCATTTTGTTGTTTAAAATTTATTTTTGAATTACAACAATAAAAATAACATAGTTGTCTAATATTTTATATTCTGCATACAGATTATTGCTATTACAACTTTGAAAATTATTTAGTTACTCAATTTCCCATTAGTACGCTTTCTCAAACTTTAATTAAAAGTTTAAAGTTAAAAAAGTTGAATAAATATTTAATGATTGTTTCACAGAAGTCACTTGAAGTTTACAGTAATGATTTATAAAATTAAGTTATTTATTATAAACATATCCATAGCAGTAACTTTATAATGATTCATTTAGTCTCATGCTCTTTTACTTGACACTGTAATTTTTGATAGGAATGGGGAAAATCTTTTCTTACTTTTCAAAAATGCAACATCTAATATCTCCGCAACCATGATCCAGGGCAACGGAACATTGTTTTCCATTTAATCTCCTCCTGAGCTTCTCCTCCGCATCGAATCATGCAGAAAATTTCCAAAGTTCACCTGAATTATTCACATATTTGAACACGGCCTGCGTCGGGTACACAACAGAGGCTATAGCCTCGAATAGTGTTTAAATCCACATATGCATATTAATAAGCGCCTTCCTTGCTCTTTTAAGTAACGTGTCTTTAGTTGTGCACGCAACTTTCATTTATCAGGGAGCCAATGGATCCTCCTGAGAAGGCTTAACATCTGGATCCTTTCATGGGGAACAAAAGGGTTAATTAAGCGTCGGTAATTCACAGGATGCAAATGCTTTCTGCACAGAAGGAAATCTATTACTTACGCACCACCTCACCCTCGCTCGAGTTTTATTCGTTCAACTTGCCCCGCATAGGAACGATTCGCCAGCAGTTTATAGTCTAATGAAAGTTGGTAATGCACTGCCGCAGGAGGCAATGAATTTACAGAATTTAAATGGTTCACTTCGCAATTTATGATGAGCACAGTTTAGGCTCGAAACCTTCTCGATGTATTCGGCGAACTGTGGGTTCGGATTGTATTGATCATTTCTCGGAACTGTACGGTGTCTTGAGCACATTGTATCGGAGGCATCGGTGTTGATTCTTATCGAACGCGTTGGTCAGTGTGTTTAAAAGAGTTGGATTAATGCTGATTGATTCAACCCGTGAATGGAATGGAGGTTGATTAATTAAAATAAAAATAATTGCATTACATAAAAGCCGATTCCCTAACTGGAAACGTTAATTATTAAGAAAACTTTGAACGTTTATATTTTAAATGCTCAAATAAGTAACTTATAAGCCAGGATTGGAATAGTTTGCCTAATTATGATCGACAATTTTAGAATGAATCTTTTCATGAATTTAAAAGGCTTATATTTTTTAGCACCTTAATATTTTGAATATATTTTAAAAGGCTTATATTTTTAGCACCTTAATATTTTGGATATATTTTATGAAATACAATGGTGTTTATTCTTGTTAACTGGATTAATCAATGTTTTAAGATTATGACTAATTTTTTTGATTTGAAGATATGAATTGAAAATAAACTTTTTCTGAAGGACTACCGATTTATTAGTAATATGACAATCTATTACAAGAGAAACTGTTTGTTAAATAAAGCGATTCTATTGCAGAAATAAAATTATACTAAATAAAGTTTATCCATCTATATTATATAATATATTTTATCCCTTCCAAAATTATTTAAAACTACTCTTATTTGATTACTGTTTGATTTGAGTGTTTAAAACTTGTAATATATAGACAAAATTTCAAATGAAAATTATCCTTCAATTTCATCGATATTTCATTTGTAACTGTAAAGTTGAAAAGAACGAATCTTAAAAAAAAATCTATGACTAACAAATTTGTAATTAATATTTCATATTTTTGAAATCTATATGTATGAAAAAAAATATTTCATATTTTTGAAATCTATATGTGGGAATTTATTATTTTTAATATAATTATTATTTCTTCTAATTATTAAAAGCACATAAAAAACAGAAAATAATTTTATTGCTTGATGTGCCGTATAAAAAATTATTTTCTCGAATCTATCTACAAGAAATTAATTTTAAAATCAGGCTCTAGAAAAATTAATAGGAAGTGAAATAATTATTTTCACCATATCTTTACACATTCTGTTTCTAACTTTTTCATTAAAAGCATAAAAGCAATAAAGAATCAATACACGAAATCGACAAACTATTAAAAAAATCTTTTTAGTACAGTTATTTTTTTCTATATTTAATTGAATGTTAAAATGCATAAAGTAGTAAAACCAGAATACTACATCAATAAAATATACTTGTTTAAATTATAAATAGAAAAGCACTTATTTGATTTTTGAGTGGAAAAAAGACATTAACAATAAAGCCTATGATGTTTCTGTAATATTTTCAGTACTGCATTAAAAAAGTATTTGTAATTAGTAAGCAAATGACTTATTTCTTCTTGTAAAAGAATATTTTTTTAACAAAATAAAATGTTGCATTCCTCATTCTATCCAATAATACGATATATTGCAATTATAGAAAGTAATTTGCAACAGAGTATAAAGCATACTTTTCTCTCCATAAAAACAGCTTTAGTAGTGGAGAATTCTCATTAAGATTAGATAGAGTAATTTAAATTGCACGGGATAGAATTTTTTCATGCTAATTCCAAGCGGAGCAAGTTATTATCGTTGCAATCATGCACAATACTTTTTGAAATTAAGAAAGCAACAACTGTACGATTTTTCTTTGTGTTTTAATTTCAAACTCCAATTTTAAATGAGTACTTGAAGAACGATATATAACTTTTCGTTTTATCACATTACGGTCTTTAAAAATGGAAATGGCTCTCATTTCAACTCTATTTCAACTTTCTGAACTAATGTGAACAAATAAAAACCAAAACAATATATTTCTAAATGATAAGTTAGAACCAAGAATTTTATCGAGAAATGAAAGATGCTTCGGCTACATTAACTAACTGTTGCAAAAGAATGAAAAATAAATCTCATTTTTAAAGACTGTAATCAAAAAGCTTAATTGACAGTGTAATTGAAGCATTTAAAAAGGGAAAGAATCTCGTTTTTAACTTCACTTAAACTGTTTTCCCTTCTTTAGTTTGCTCATAATTATGGAAAATTTATGAGAATGAGAGGGAAGATAAAAACAAGTATCACGGCCTAAAAATTTCATCCTGTCTTTAAAAATTGCTAATTTCACCAAACGTGCAGTTAATGCCGAGTGCAGTGCTTTTAAGAATTATGACATGCTAGAGAACTACATTTTTAACATGAGAGGGAGAAAAAAAAGTCTTTAAAACCCTTATAGAGTTTTTTTAAAGGATTGAAAAGGCTTTTAATTTAACGTTCCGTAATTAAATTAAAATGTGCTAAATCTTTTGATCTCAGGAAACAAAAATTGAAATATTTTCGTTTCTAGACATTTACTGCAGATGATGTTTAACTAAATGTCATTCAGAGGCAACCGAATTTATGCAGTTACGAAATTTCTATTTAAAACTTTAGACGAACAGGGAAAAATAAATATACTTTGACAGCTAATAATTAGTAAATACTAATATTTAATAAGTTATTATTGGTACTCATAAATGTAAGACTTTATATGATATATACTGCAAGAACGAAAACTAAAATTTTTTTATTTTCGTTACTGCTATTTATGCAAAAAGATTGTAATTTATATTTTTAAGTAGGTTTGATGAAAATGTATAAAAAAGTAGAGCAGAGGAAAACATTTCTTTAAATATTAAAATCCTTAAAATAGCAATAAAATAAAAAAAATATTTACTAAGCATTGCACAATAAGTTAAAGTTTAAAATGATTAGTAAAATTCGGAAACTATTGATAAATTCCAAAAAATTAATTAAAGAAAATTATATTCTCCTAGACGTAATTAAAAATTTGTTTGATGAATTATAGCATATTGCAAAATGTTTACTTATGGTGTTAATGCATAGTATATGTATACGAGTTTCAAGAAACCAAGAATTAAATAAAAGGTACTTTTATTTATATGGGTAAAGATAATGAATCTGAAACATGATTTAGCAAAGTAATTCAGAATTGTTTCGAAGTTAAAAGTTTTGTTTTGAAATTCAACTACTAATACACAAACACTGATATTACTTGAAAAGAATCTTCTTTTTTTTCATCGACATTTTGATACATATGTAATCGGGAATAATATGATTTTCGATTTAAACGAAAAAACATTGCTGATTTTTAGTTTTTTACATGAATGAAATTATTAAATTAAGTAAATAAGAATGGTTGAAGAACTAAACTGAATAAACCGCTGAAACACTCCAATCTTCTATATACTATTAAAAAAGGAAGCGTTGTGGGTGGATTTGAAAAGATTGATGGTATTAGAGGCAGTGTTTCAATGCCTGTAACTATGTTAGTTTATGTCGTTATGGAAATCCTAGATTTGACAGCCTCATCGTATGAATGGACATGAAGTGATCTTGTTTTACTTTTGTATATGATATATTTTCCCAGATTGAATTTTTTTTCCGTCGTTTTTGAAGGGCAATTCAGGAGTATGATCAATGTGATTCCTTACAATTAGCACAATTTAATGGCTTGGAGAAAGATGCAAAATCCTGATCAGTTCATATTTGTAACATTATTACTTATTATGGCAAGCGGTTTTCATGGGGCTAAACTTTGAAGCTGAAATGGATTGGGGATATACGTTCGTACAGGACAGTTTAAATAGCTAACTTTTACACCAAGTTGCCATAGATGGGGGGCTGATAATGTTAGAATAATGTTAGCAGAATATCGTTACCCCGTTTAATGGCTATTTGTCGAACTTGCCTTAATCTGATAATCCTTCGAGTATCTCAGAATCAGAGCAACACAACAAGTCAAGTTTGGAAACAACTGCGTGTACTATTCGTGTTAATTAAAATGTTGTGTGTGTAAACAGGAAAAAAGCTCAAAAGTGGAGAGTCTGGTAACCACCAGCCGATTGATAAATACGGAAGCTGGATGTCCCTCCCGTCTACCAGAAACGGAGGCCAAAGAGACGTATTGCCCATACAAGAACAGCAACTTTCGCCGGGCTCAATAGACAGGATTTGCTTTTTCTGGGACACCGGTCGTCAACAAAACTAATAAAAAAAGTGAGAATCGTAAGGTGAAAAATAATTTAATAACAAGAATGAAAGAAAAATATCAAAAAGTTTTTATGAATAGCAAAATTCACTAAAACTAATACAAGATTTGGGACCTCATCGATGTGAAAGGAAAAATTAGGAAAAGGAAATTTAGCAAAGATCATTGGGTCGCCTAGGAATCTTGACATCTATGCACATCTAAAGAAGATATATTCTTAATGGGTTTAATACAGCATGGTAATCAATGCCATATAACTTGAATACTTTTCTTACAAACCTTGAATGAATTAGCATCTTTTCTCATATTCTAATGCTTCCTCATATTTAGCGGCATGTAATGCCTCATTTAGTGAAGTGACCTTTATATTTCTTCAAGATATTGTTAAAGTCAAATTTTCTTGATAGCTGTCTGAAACACGTAGATTAGACATTTTTGTACGCTTTATTTTGCTTTTCCAATACAATTCCTTAAAATATAACCTTTTTCATTATCAAAAGTAATTTATCTTGCGAGTTTCCCGTTTATTAGAACATCTGTGCGTAGTGTTACTATTTCAATTTAATTTCAATTTTAATTTAAATACAATTTTAATTTTCCTTTGTTACATTTTTATTTCAATTTAATTCATTAATTTTCTGCTGAATTTCGTAAGTTATTTATATTTTCAATGATTTGCTAAATCTATTAGCTAACTAGCTCAAATTAGATTTTTTAAAAATGTTTTTGAAGGTTTAAATGAAAAGAGTGTTAACACATATTTACTTAAGATACAAAAAGTACAGAGTTGAAAATCCTGCATTTTCATTAAAAAGATGAAAGAAAGACTTTTTTAAGTTTACAGAATAAAAACAGTACAATTACAAAAATACATATAAAATTATTTCCAAAGAAATCTTTTTTTAAAATATAACTTAATTGATTTTAAATATTCAAAATATATTTATGGTAGAAAAATAAGCTATTAATAAAAAAATTTTATTCAAATGGCAATTTTTCAATGAGATTTGCCATTTTTGCCTAATAGCATGATAAAAATTCAATAAAATGTTTTTAAATTATACTTCAATTTAATGGATTCATTCAAGTAAATTTTTATCAAATTAAAATGTACATTTAATCAGTAGTTTTCCAAAAAACTGGTTAATGCATCGCAATTTCTGCAAATATTTCTTGAAAAATATTTCAAACGAGTTATACAAACAAATGGAACTGTTTTACTTTTTTCATTAAAGCTATTCACTAATAGAATGTAAAATTGATTTTAACTACCAGACATATCGCAAACAATTTATTTTCTTAGTATATTTTTTGAGGATAAAAGAAAAAGACCAAGATCCTTTTAAAAAAATTAAAAAAGAGTGCTTTATTTGACAAGTAAATAGTTAAACAAAAGTAAAACTTTATCATCAGTCAAGTTTAAATAAATGAATTTAAAAAAAAGGATTTTTCACAGACTGCGTGTTTTTAAAAGTAAAGACGAAATCGAAGTTCAATAAACTGCCGCATTTTGAAGGTATGAAAAAAATATTTATAAGTAGATATTCATGCAGAATAATTAAAATATTCTATATATGCTATATAAAACTCTAGATAAATTTCTGCATATAAAGGCTTCCATTTTATTTTTACCATGTAAAAAATAATCTCTCTTATACACATAAAATCTTCTTTTACTGTAACATTTAATAATATTTCAAAGGAATTAAATTAATTTTTTATATGTTTGGAACGTTATTTCCGTAAAGATTTTTTTTTCATAATAAGAAGCTATCATTTAAATGCTGATTTATTTCATGTTTCCATCTATTTTAACAATTGAAACAAAAAATTTCAGGAAGTAATTTTATTATTTTTTACCAGGAAATGAAATTTCTTGATTTCTTTTTATTCATTGGCTCACAAATCGAACACTTAACAAATTTATTTTCAGCTTTTTTAATTACTGCATTTAAATAGTTCTAAATTTATCATGATTGAAATATTGCGATAAACGTGTCTAAAATTTTCGTTAATTTTGAAATGCAGAATCAGACGCATAATTAAGGGATTAAAGAATAAGCTATATTAATTAAAAAGTAAGTATATTCTTCTTCATAATGAACACAATCTGCATAATTTTGTAAGTAACTCACAACAGGAAATTTAAATGTTATGCTTTTAATCTGTAAATTTGCCACATCATACAAGTAACAGACAACAATGTTAGCAACGGTCGGAATTCAAAAGGGTTTTCGAATTGTGCCAGTATTGCAGCTCATAAATGCTATACCTGGAAAAATAATACATATTAAAAACTAGTGTCAGAATGGCGAACAAGGTTTTAATTTTAAACGACGAAATATTCATAAATTTTGTTCTTTGTCATTCGTTTCTGTTAGATTTTTAACATATTATTTTAAGAAATATTACTCATATTATATTTTTTATATTAATATATTAACCAACAATTGAATCTAGTTTGTTTTGTTACTTACGACAGTGTATATTTAATGTTTAAGAAAAATGAAATTTAAATGTCCTCTCAACAACCTCTTGCCTAACTTCATAGATAGCTACTAGATAAACAAAATGTAGAACTTATAAATTACAAATTTTTTCTTTGACATCACATGACAGTCGTCTACTCAAACAATTCTACCATAAACATCCAAGTGATTGATTGTAACCTTAGAAAGAAGGTCATTTTCTATGACCGGTGATATTATATTCTTATGAGAAATTAAACGAAAAAATCAATGCTTTTTCCCGATAACCGTACAACTACAAACACGGAAAAATGTGGCAAAAACTAAAGCTGGCATATAAAAAGCCCTTAAACTTTGTACTCTATAGACTGTTGTTGCATCCTATAAGAAGCAAGGAAAAAAAAAGATCATGTCACAGAGTAAAAAGTGATTGATCACACTTCACGGATCGGTCCATTGAGACTGATGGCTCTGAATTGGTCCTAGGCACCTGTCATTGCTTTTTGAACGCTGAAGCAATTGGCGAAGTTCTTAAGATAGGAATAACCCTGCATATAGTGATAAAGCGTTGCTTTGGCCAACAGACAGCAACTAGTGTGTTTACTCTGTCCCGTATTATGATGGATTACAGCTTTCCTACTTGATCAAACTTAACGCTCGATTAAAAGTAAAACTTAAAAAAAATTGCTCAGATTCTCCAACTACTTTTTTTAAGTGATTGGTCCAAAATTCATCCTTTAAAAATATATACACATCCTTAGCATATGTTGAGTTAAGTAAACTTTTAAGTAATATTCTGAAAATAAATAAACTTAGGTATATGATTTTTTCTTGCTTCAGTACTTTGTTGCTTAGATCAAGTCATATGAAAATTGTTTACATATCAATTTTATGTTGAATCTAAGCTTTTATTTTAAATATTGGTAAAATAATATGACAATTTATCTCCAACAAAATGTGAAAATTTAGGGCCATATAAATTAAGCATCTACAGTTGTTCATCAGCTATGATTACAGAAGACAATGATGATAATAGTCCATCTTGTGATTAGTGTGCAAGAAGGCAAATGTTAAAAGTAATATTCACAATTAATTCTTTCGGAAATAAGAAGAACAAGAGGGAATTGCTTCAGCTTGTGCGAATGCCACGCTTTTTTATTCGTACTGCTTGGAACTTTTCCAGAACTTCCCTATACTATGCAAACTGTCTGATGGTCAATTGGTTACAGCTCTAGACTTCGGGGCCACAGGCTTCAGGTTCGAATTCTGGCTGTGGAATGGATGTTTGTTAGTGGTTCGGAATCCACGTTATACTGTAGGTCCCTGTCTAATTTGCTTACAGTGTGCACAAAATGACCGTTAAGTGGCAAACCAAACTATACTATGCAAATGAGAAGCAGTTACACCTGAAAGTTCTGCTGGAATGCAAGCCAGTCATGGACTATGGTTCAGAATGGAAAATACTAAGTCTGTATTGTAAAAAAGAAAGATACAAACGATGACATTTTCTAATCACGCCTTAATTTTTATTTATTTGAATTATAAATATTTATGAGATACTTTTATTTCTTAAATAAGCACAAGTTTGCAAATTTAATCACGTATCAATACAAACAGATAATACCATTCAAGTGGTTTAAAAAACAAAAATATATATTTTAGTATTAATTTAATGGCATAGAAATAAATCGCAATAAGAAAAGACACATAAAAGAAAATGCACTGGAAAAAAATTATTTATTTTTTTGTTTTCTTTTCATTATCGGGATGGAAAATACAAATTACAGAAATTTTTCAAACCAAAGCCTGTCAAATAAGCCTGAAAGTAAGAAACGAGAAAGATTTAAAAAGACGCATTCGTTTGACCAAATCGTTAGGCGTAAATAATGAAATTCATTGTATACTTTGGCAATTAATTACACATACGTCAACGCACTGGATCTGCGATTTAATTTTTTCTTTCTTTATTTTGCTCGTTTCTCTGAGAAGATGAATCTTGTATTGTTGAGTTACGTGGGAATGAGTAATGAAGTTTTCTACTTTCTAGATTGGATTTTAAGTCCCATTTTGCAAGATTGCTATATTTACATAGTAGTTTTTTTCTTTCTTTGGATTCAAACACAATGAGAATTAGAAAAATATATACATATGCGTTACGCTAAAGATAAAAACAAATGATTTATAATAAAACTGATTGCTTTTAGTGGCAGTCTCTTTTTATTTGCAAATTCACGTTTGATCAGTATAAAAAGAAAATAAATAAATTCATCACTATTACAATATTTATACAATATGTAATAATTTCACACTATTTCAAAAATTTTTTTTTGTAAATAATTGTTTAATATAAAATATATATTAATTAAATGATGCTCATTGTATTTTTGATGTACAAGTGTAAATAAATTGAATTTTACATATTTTATTTTATTCTGCTTACCAGTAACTAAATTACTTAGAAATGTGTGTCTGAATAACATTTCAATAGTGTCTGAATAACATCTCAATTTCAACCTTTACATCAGGAAAGTGCATTGGGAAATTGGAAGGAATGGTTTTAGAAAGGAATTGTGAAATCATTAGATATATGTAATAATTATTATTTATTATGTAATAATTACACACTATTTCAATATTTTTTTGTTGTAAATAATTGTTTCATATAAAATATATATTAATTAATTAAATAATGCTCACTGTATTTTTGATGTACAAGTGTAAATAAATTGAATTTTACATATTTTATTTTATTCTGCTTACCAGTAACTAAATTACCTAGAAATGGCAAAATTTTCGATTTCGATTCATTCGGAATTTGTGCGAAAATATTCTACATTCACAAACCTTCTACATTAATAAAATTAATCAGTGCATAACATAATTTACGAGTTTTAAGTATATTCCCCAAAATAGACATTCAATTTTTTTTCATATATGTTTCTTCCATCTAGTGCAATTAGAAACTTATAAACAATTAGAAAACCCATTTTATAATAGATATTTTACAAAATTTGTTAAATTAAAATAAAAAATAGTGATTTGAAATCTCATAGTAGTAATTATTATTATTAATTTATTCCTTTATGAAATTAAGTTTCCAAGTCAAACTACAACAACTATTAGTTAAATGAAGGTTGCAAGTGACAGCCAAAAATGTGTCTTTGTTTTAGAAGAGAACTTAAAGATAATATCAGATAATTTCAATTTAGTTTTTCTAGTTACATTAAAGTATTCATATTACTATATATTTCTCTTTGAATTATATATTCGATAATTAATCATTGTAAAGCCTAACAAGGAGACAGAAAATAAAATTACCGTGTGTCTGAATAACATTTCAATGTGTCTGAATAGCATCTCAATTTCAACTTTTACATTAGGAAAGTGCATTGGGAAATTGAAAGGAATGCTTTTAGGAAGGAATTGTCAAATCATTAGAAAGTAATACAAAGCAATAGAAAATGATTTCATAAATTGTGAAACTGTTTCTACCTTAATAGTTCTTCTAAACATCACGTTGAACTTTTGATTAATACGCTAAAGTAAATGTATTGTTTGTTTCAGTTTTTTTCCTGTCAGAAAAAAAAAAACAAAGTGTTATACATTTTTAAATAATACAAAGTGTATGATTGTAAGCACATTTTTATAAAAAAAATTAGCACATTTTTACTAGAAAATAAACAGTTTAGCCTCTGATTATTTTAAATTTCATTATTTTCCTTTCGTCGTTAAAACTGTAGGGGCAGCAAAAGAGTTTAATTTTGTCAACATTTTTTTTTTTTTATAATTACCTTATATTTCCGAATATAAGCCGATCCTTGTATTAGAATTATCTTAGTAATTATCATTATCCTTGTAAGAATGCGTTTTTTCTTCAAAAAATTTAGCCAAAGTATAAAATCGGTTTATAAGCCAAAATGAAAAGAAAAAAAAAAAAAATCCTGTTGATGATGATATATGATGCCTTTCATATATGATATTTGGTATATGTGCTAGTCTTATTTTCAGTTCCATTTTGCACAAAACAGCAAAACTCACAGCATGAATTCAAAAAAGCGAATCAATTGTTTTATTGTAACTCGTACAACTGCCCAAATCAATTGTTATTTTTTGTGCTAATTAATTACGATATCTTATTCTGTTTCGTGTGTATGCTTTGAAATTTTTTCGATAGCTGGGCGTGAATTTCGCCAACATCAGATTCTTCGTTTTGAAGATGATCCAGCAAACTAACATTATAAACAATTGCAAAAATAAAACAATTAATTTTCATAAAATGAATAACTCATTTAATTTAAAATTAATTTTTTGTTCATAAACTTAAGAAATATAACCGTCTTACATTTGGCGATTTATCGCTTGCACGGCTAACGGAAAAGTTCTCACGTTTTTTATTAAGCTAGCGGATCCATATGTAAACCTACCCTCGTAATTTAACTTGAAAAGAAGTTATAAAAATTATCGGTTTATACATAGAAATATGCGGTATTTTGTTTTATTTTATTATGGAATAAATTGTTTTTTTTTTTTTAATTTTTATAATTTACGTTTCTAGTTATTTCAAATTTATTTGTATTTCAACAAAATTTTAGTTTATGTTAAGAATCCTTTTTTTGCATGTTAATTAAATATCATGAACAAAGAGTGACAGCTACGACAATAGTTACCACAGATTTCGAATAAGTATTCTAAAGATTATCTTATAATTTTTTTCTTTTCAATATTTAAACATTATACAGGTGATTCAACAGTTATGGGACAAACTTTGAGGTTTGGTACAGCTTGCTAAAACATAAATTTTTTTGTATAGGAATTTATGGTCAGTAGTGACGTGTTGTGGCACGAACACAAAAAATTGAGACACGAAAAGAAAAACATTGTTTATTTACAACATCATTACAATGTGTTTCTTTGATTCAATGTTTACAATAAACTGACACTAATAATAACGCAACTAACAGTAACATTAATGCTTGGTAGAGTCGAAGGAGTAATTGGCGAACTGTTGCAAAGATGCCACGCATTTCGAGCATGCTTGGAGCTGCAATGGATAGTCGAGCAACGAGATCCTCAAATGAGTCAACTGGAGCCTCGTAAATGATAACATTGTTCCAAAAACAGAGTAAGAATAAATTCGAGTATGCATAGGGATTGCCAGCAAGAGGACTTGAAACTCGTCACTTAACGGATGTTGGCTGTTGCAAGAAATCTGTTTGAAAGTTTGCTCATTCCTCAACATATACGAAAAATGTATGTTTTAATAAGCTGTGCCAGCACTCAAAGTTTGTTTCGTGGTCGTTGAATCATCCTGTACAGATATTTTTTAAACTTAAATCAAAATTGATATGTAACTGCAAATGTATTTATGCATTTTCTTCACATAATATGAACATAAAGTAATACGAACAAATAAGTAATAATATATGGGCATAAATATTTCTTATTGATCAAGTCAAAGTAAAATTGATATGATGCGGGCTCAGTTATAAAATGTAGTAGAGTTGTATCTGCTATCTTAAGACCAACAGATATTCTTTTGAAATTTTAAAATCAATGAAGGCAAATCAAATAATCCAAAATCAAATATATTTTATTCAGTTCAGAAAAGTAAAAAACCCGTTTATTACACATTTCTTTTAGATGTACGAGACGCAAACGAATCCACATAC
Source organism: Caerostris darwini (assembly GCA_021605075.1). Lineage (NCBI taxonomy): Eukaryota > Metazoa > Arthropoda > Arachnida > Araneae > Araneidae > Caerostris > Caerostris darwini. Next base: position 705,637 of record BPLQ01007492.1, read on the forward strand.
GTATCTTAGTGGGCTGAATTCAGTAAACGAATGTATTTCTTCCCATTTCTACCCGACGTGAACATTTATCATCCTGACTCCTCAATGTAAAGGTGTTATGTACATAGCAATCTTAATGTATTATGTATGAACCTATTCCTTCGAGTATCAGTCTAATTGTACGTTCTATATCTTTTCGGAGCCATGCATATGTCTTACGATGTATCTCACAAATCATAAGCGATGCCACGTCTTGGATTTTTGTTTGGTAGAAGAAACATTTCGGAGCATCTTTCAGGATTGTTGTTTGTTATGGGAGGAATTATATACTCTCCTTCTCAACTGATATTTTTTGATCTGGAAGAGCTGAGAGTAAAGAAATGGTTTCGAAATTCATTCGGCAGATCTCTGATCTCAATTTAATAAAATGATTCCTAACCTTAGTTAAATATTTTACTTGAAAATTTTTTAATGGTTTAGGTTGTTTTGATATATTTATATTTTAATAATTATGAAAAAAAAGTATGCAAACAATAATATTTTTTACGATTGAATATCATTCACATAATTAAGAGCATTTCATTTAATCTCTCAAAGCAGTGATTAATGGGATTCTAAAATATTATTATTCTCATATAGGCCGAAAAGTAATAAAGATTCATTAATAAACTATTACAATAAGATATAAGCAAGTTATTTACTATCGATACACTAAGGGAAACAGGTTTGACTTACTACGTTTTGTTTTGGTTTTCCACGGACAGTTTTTTTTTGTGTGTGCACACTTTGGGCTAACTAGACCTGGGGCCTATAGTTTAACTTGGATTCCGAACCACTAACAAACATCCACTTCCGGACACAACCCTGAAACACCAAAGTCCAGAGCGTTAGCCAATTAGCTATCAGGGTGCTAACGATAATGGGAGATTAGTAAGTATTCCTCTATAACACGCTTAAAACGGTTTAGTGTTGTAAATGGGAACTCAATAAGTGTATACATTATTAAGATCAACGTGTTATCAGTTTCGATAGGAAATGCCATCACCTCTAACATCTATACAGGTATGAAAATGATATTACATACTCAAAATGAGGGTGTTTAACTTAGTGGGTAGCAAAGTCCATTGTTTCATCAAGGTGATTAAAAGACACTGAAGAATTGAAGGTGATAGGTTGAGGGCAGCTACACATCCTTTTAGTGCATCCATAACATGCTAAATAGGGTGCAAATTCGAAGAAATGCTGCCCAATCTATAAACGAAATACTCTCCTCACGAAGGTAATTAACCATCAGCCGAAATCTGTATGGCTTAGAATTATCGTCTTGTAGGATGAAGGAGTCACCAATTGCATTTGTACAAAGACAATCAATAAGATTAAGAATGTTATATCTATATAACTCTAGGGATAATTAAAATGTCAGTGCGGTTATCCACAAATATACCTTAGTATGCTCATACACTGGATCTCCCAAATCTTTTTCGTGGATATGATAAGGGTTAGAATAGATGCGAGGCTCCTGCCAGATGAAAAGTTTCTTCAGTTATTTTGCAAATAAAATCTGGATTCATCAGTACACTGTACATACTTCCATTAATTTTCACTCCAACTGACATGTGCGCGTAACCAATTAAATATTTAGTTTTGGTGGCTAGTGTGGGGGGTGCACACAATATTCGATGTTTTGAATACAATACTTCTTCTTGGAGTCTTCTGCCCACAGTTGATTTGAATGGTTCTGTAGGCTGTAAACGGTTGGTTCTATAGGGTTACAAATAGCTGTCATAAGGGTATTTGAGCATAAAGATTTCAGTATAGATTTAGAAAGACCAGTAGAAAAGAAAAGAAAACTAGTTTATTATACATTTCTTTTAGGTGTACTTGATGTACGACAGACAAATAATCCATATAAGTATTTTAGTGGTCAGAATTCAGTAAAGGAATGTAGAAATGATTCTAGAATTTGATTCTTTTCTTGGAAATGCCTTCCACATTCTATAAATTAGAGAATGTTTGAATGCGAATTGGATTCGCATTCAAACATCTTACAGATATTGATTCAGGCCTTTACTTTTGATGCATACTACGTAAATTTAGGGAAATGTACTCTCGTGTGTATTCGTATATTCGCAATGTTTTCAATTTTTCGTAATTTTGGAAACCAATGTAACTTTAACATGATGATAAAGATTTGTTAAAGTTGGTTTTTCCCTCTGATTCCATTTAACACTATCTAAAGAATATCGTAAAGAATATCTTGCAATATACATGAACTGAATATTCAACAACCATCTTAAAAATTTGGGACTTACAGACCAAAAGAAAACAATTTCTTCCACTAAAAAGAATTTGTAAACATGGAAGCAAGACTATCTTTATTTTGGCGAAACTGGAATCTGTAGATGTATTTTAAAACGTGGTAAAACTTCAACAGGCTTTCGAGACAAAATTAATTAGAATGTAGTAAAATATCAAATGCTACTACTTTTGAAATTTATTTGACAGTGTGACATTCACTATTTCTCTGGAATTTATATTTTCACCAGAGTAAGATACCAAGCTGTTTGGTTCAGTTACAAAGAGAAAGTACCAAAATTTAAAAAAGACAGGCAATGCAAACACTTCCTAAGATCTTCACCATATTTCGAATAGAATTTCGTAACATGATAATATTTGTAACACGGTTGGAGTTAAAATGAAAGTAATGTATCCTTTTCAATTAACTTCCTATTGTTGGGTTCTGTCTCCTGTAAACCCTCAAAAGACGGTTTTACTTTTCCCATTATTATTTTGATGTAACAGACTTCGCAACAATATTCTCTGATTCTTTCCCTTTTCGCTCCTATATTTCTATTGCAAAACTATATATAAGAACATTTGGATTTTATGATTATTCAGACCACTTCATTTAAATGAAGTAAAAAGGGAACATCCTTAGAAACAATAGAGTGTTTTACTGTTAAAGCTTTCGTGTGAAAAGAGAACTAATTAATGAGATCAGTTCATTTGCAATCCTTTGATTTTGGGATATAAATTTACATTTACTGAGTTAATTTTATTTCTTCTAAATTAAGTAGTACAGAAGTTACCAAAGGATCTAGAAATATTTATTATTTTAACATTATTTTAGTATTGCTGCGAATTTAATGTTGAAAATTTTAATTATTTAATTTGAAATATCATTAGTCTGGATAAACTGGTTTAAACATCGGATTAAAAAAATATTGATGTATTTTCTATACGAATCTATATTTATTTATTTTATTTGTTGCGTTCTTGTTCTGCATGTATTTATTGTATAATAAAAAATATGTCGTGAAGTGATTTGAGTTTTAGGTAAACATCAATCAATTATTATCAATACATCAATTAAATAATCCTTGGAATTTCATTCAGATAATTTTTGTCGAAAATTGTGAAAGGACTACAGAATGTGATCTATGATAAATTCTATTGGTAAAAACTTGAAAAGTAATTAGAAATTATATCATAATATAGAAAAAAGATACCAGACTATACAATTTCTTTTTCCTCTAATTTTTCAACAATTTTATTGATACTTTATCTACAAAACAACAAGTTTAATCAAATTTTAAGTATTTAAGTATTTTAGAATTTTAATTAGTTAAGGGTTCCAATTTCCTAACCAAACTAACCTAACTATGCCTTGATTGTATAGTTTCTTATCGTAAAATAAAAATAATCCTTGGCATTTTTGTCGAAAATTTTGTCCTAAATTATATCACCTAGACAGAAAAGCAAAGAAATTAAAAAAACAAACTGATGGCGACCGAGATAAAAATGCTCCGACGTTTTATTGCTATGCATACCAACTCAGACACTTCTTCTTTTTCCTTCTCCTACTCAAAATGCACCCTCTTTTTTTTTCCTCCAAAATTCTGTTGTTATTCTAAAAATATTTTTCATTCGCTCTCTGCCATAAAAATGAGAGCGGATGTATGTTTTACATTTAGTTTATTTATCTTTAAAGGAAACTAGAAGAAAAATAGGATGCATTTTCCGTCTTAACGACAATTTTAAACACTTTTTTTTTTTTTTTTTTTTTTGCTGTCCTCTTTCGCGGTCTCGATTGCATAAGGCAATCGATTCTCTGCCAAGATAGTTTCTCTTTCTAATTTGTAACTTCAGACCTTTTTATTCCCCGCAGGGGGTTCTTTGATTTAAACGTGGCAGTCTTTGAAAGAAAGAAAGAGGACAAAAAAAATGAGAGTGTAATCTGATCGTGAGACCTCGGGGTATATCTGCAAGATATTGAAATGTGCATTACATGAAACGAAATACACAAAATTCATTTAGAAGATCATCTTGAATACATTTATGCACGAATGAGTTTCATTATGTAATATGTATATGTGCCTTATTCATTTTATTTGGAGCCTTTTTTGTCCAGTTTTTATCTAAAATGGGCATGATACAAAATTTATTTTACTTTCAATTAACACAAATTTGTGAAATATTGGTATATTACATTTTGCAATATGGTGATTTATATATTAAATCCTCCATGGGGGTTCGAATTAGAATAGCCTCACTGTAGCTGATGAAAATTATAAAAGGCGACTAAAATGTGTACCCAGTGCCCGAGGATATAACCGGGTGGGGTAAAGTCAGATTTCTCCCTTAGGGTGCCCCATGTCTTTATGCCACAAGGTCAAGGCCAAAATGTAGATCCATTTTTTTTACCCTTTATCATGACTCGTCGGTTTAATTTTGAATATGCGGGTTCATGGACCTGGTCTAGATGTTGCTGTCGACCAAGTGGGGTAAGAAACAACAACATATAGTAAGTTACTTTTCTTCTGAAATACCTCATTTATTTGGAGGCTTATTTTGAATGGCATATGCCAAATTTGGAATATACAGTCAAGCAAGCCTATTTTTATGAAGTACTTTCTTGTGATGTATATATATACATATATATAATATATATTCTATCAAATGCATATTAATTAAAAATGTATTTCAAAAAGGAAACAACAAATGGCTATCAAAATAATATGCAAATTAAAAGCAAATCCAACTAATGGCCTACCTGATATTATATCTCTTTACCACGAATGTTATTAGATGCTAGGTAGTGCTATATCGTAAAGCTTTTATTTACATATTTTCTCTGTGAGAATTTTTTTTATGTGGTCTCTATTTACAGCATAAAAACTTTTTAAAATGTGTTGCAAATAGTGTATTTTATAGCTACTTATAAAGTTAAGATGACTTTTGTGCGATTTCTTTTATGCTGTCCGTTTTCACCGCACAAAAACAACTTAGATTTGCATGTTGATACTTTTGTGCAAACAGCGTGTGTCCACCAAACGCAAATATATTCGTTATTTTATAATTGTTTTCTTATGATATTTTTGATCTTGCTAAAACAAAATTGATAATAAATACTAAAAAAATTTAGCTGTCAAATTTAATAGTAATAAAAATGCTCACTTTAGAAATCATTTTTGGAAACTCATTCAATTGTTTTATAATGTCTCGTTTAAGTAACGGAGTTTAGAAACTTTTCAAGGATAATCTTTATCTTTAAAAACTATATTAAACATTATTCATGGTTTTTGAATCACTATTTTTGAGGTGTTATAAAGTAAAACTTGGTAACAATATGCGCATCAATTCATTAAATTCTTTTCTTCTAATACATATTTTCATAATGGAAAATTTAAATCCATTTTATAACCATCACGAAAGCCCATTATTTGAAATGCTTTTTATTAAAACGCTATCGCTTCTTCTGGTGAAGATGGATGGATGTTTATAACTTTTAAATTTGTATACATTTTATAAAAAGATGCATTAAAATTTTTCTTCATCTGTTTAAAAGCTCTACTTTGTTGTTAAGAGTAATTTATATTTTTAAAAAGCTGTTTGAATACAAAGCATGGATCAATCTTTACAAGTTTGAGGATTTAAATTTTTAAGCACATTTTTATTATGCGATAAATTATTTGATTTTGATTTTTTTTTGCTTCTTTATTTACTTTGATATGTTATTATTTGCATGCAACTAAAGTGGGAAATAAGATTAATCTACCTATTTTTTAAAAATAATTTTAATATTATGTTAAAATTAAAACAAACTAAATCTTTTAAATTTTTCACACACTGAATACTGTTTCTCCATAAAAAAAAATTATAATGATTTAAATTATAATGATTATTACAAATTATCCAATAATCCAACTAACCAATTTTTATGCAAATTATCCAATAATCCAACTAACCAATTTTTATACAAATTATCCAATAATCCAACTAACCAATTTTTATACAAATTATCCAATAATCCAACTAACCAATTTTTATACAAATTGTCCATTGTATCCCATTTGGAAACAATAAGCTTTAATTTTTAAAAAAATATTATTCAAAATCAGTTATTTAAATATTCATTTAAATTGTTTTTTTATTCTTTAATTAATTGATAAAACCAAGCAATTCAATTTCAGATACTTCAGAAACTTTATCTTTACCTGACGAAAACATTTCATATTTTTAGCTAGTATTTCACGTTAATTTAAGCAACCTCGTTAAACATTTAATAGTATATTAATTCACCTGCTTCATTTTATAGAGTCATGATATCAGATGTGCAAGAATCCAGTTTACTTGGGCGTTTGCCAACAATTGATTATTCAAACTAAAAATATTTTTCGGTTCATAAAGGAAAAATAATTTTTAAAACAATTCCCTAAAATTATTTGTAATTAATAAAAGAAGAAATGCTACTGTGACTTTTATTATAAAATATTCATAAATATATTTTTCTTATAAGGAAAAAAAAATGTTATCTCGAATCTAAATATAAATCTATTATGAATCTAAATTTATCAGATACTCAAACACGAAATTAAACAGTCAAAATAAATGTATGTTGTCATGCCGTGAAATTTATGTCATCTATCAAAAATATCTATCGTTTTATTTATTTCTTTTTACATAATTTGATGTGTTGATGTGAAAATATAAATTTAAAAATAATAAAAAATTTTAAAAATAATATTTATTGTTAATGTTTTATTTATTTTTATTTTAGTGATAATTTTCCAAAATTTATAAATATTAGTTAAAAGACCTGTAAATTGTCCTTTGAGAATAGATTGATTACTTCAAAATTGTACAATTTCTCCTCCTTTCTCGTTAAAACTTGGTTAATATATAATAACAATAATACCAATACAATTTACATAGGTTCTTACATACTTTTATGTATATTTAAGTTCAGACAGATCTTATGATTTATATATTTAAGTATTTAGGTTGAGACAGACTTTATGATTTATATATTTATGTATTTAGGCTTAGATAGACTATTACAGATTTTCATGTAATTCATGTTACGAGGAGTTTTTACAAGGATAACGAAATCCATTAAAATACAAATGAAATTCTCAACATATTAAAATGCAGAATGTTGTGTTAAATGCAGTGTTTGCTTATTTTAAATTGACTAAATTCATTGGAACAGAAAATTAACAATCTTTATATATGATTACATATAACTGAACAAAGATTAACTACAAGGGTTTTTGTCCAGAAAATTGATAAATAGAGAATACATCTACTTACCGGAAATCAAATTATAATCAAGTTCTCAATATATCAACAGTTCTCAACTGGATTAATTAAATATATTTTATTTCTCCAGATTTCAATAAATTCATTGGATGGCTAAATAAATATTTTTCTACCAAATTTAACAATATTCTTCTGACTTATGATACAGAATTTTAAATTCTAATATTTTAAAAACTCCGTAATAATACTACGTAATAATACAAAAATAAGTTTAAAACAGCATGATAACAGTAAGCACGAAAATTTAAGTCAGTTGTTTCAGTAATGCACAGTTAATTTAGGGTATGTAATTCATAAAACTACAGACACATACTATGCTGATTTTTTATAATATGATGTAAATCTTATCTTTTAAGATACAATAATTACTTGGTGGTTACTATATAAAACAATGTGTTCAGTATGCAAAAGTATTTCAAACCTAACTCTGTTTTGAGTTTCCTCATGTGGCAGAAACCACCAGAGCAGAAAAGAATATTTTAAAAACACTTCATTATTAACTCCCGCAGAAGCTTTCCTCTGCGAAGGCACTTGTCGTTGCAAATTCCACCATATGGTTCCTACACTTGTGCAAGAATTAGCAAACCGTCTCAAAAGTAATAAAGGTCTATTTAAAGAACAATTACTCGGAGTATTTTTCCGTTACTCTGGACATCTGAGCCTTGTTATTTCCGCGAAAGTTGCAGAACTGTAGCGTCAATATTACTCTCCTTCGTGATAAAAACCGAATTTTGCAGACCGTGATTTTTCAAGTGCTTGTGAAATCAGTTTCTTCAGTATCTGAGGGAAAACAGAGAGCGAGAGAGAGAGAGAGAAAGGGAGTGGTGAAGGGGTGTCAGCGTCAGATAAAATTTAATTTCCGCACCAAACCTCTAAACAAAAGAATTTAATTAGTGGCTTTAAGAACGGATATCTAAGATAACTGTCTCACCTCTGTCAAAAAATGTGTTCCCCCAAGTTTTCAAAAGCTTTCCCAGTGTTCTTCAGCGGAGAACTTCGGAAACCAGTATGTTTCCGCATTTTTTGAAGTTTAATTTAAGTAGAAAGCGAGAGAGAGAGGGCAAAGACTGCTTTGAAATGGAAAAATTCATTGACAGTTTATTAAGCGATAAATAAGAGCAGATTCTCAAGATAATGTATAATGAAAAGACAAAACGAGAGAAGTGTTTATCTCGAAAAGTTTTCGCACTGAATTTTACGTACCAGTAACTTGATAAGCGAGGAATGATAGAGCTGATATTAAAAATCGCGAATCCCGAACGCTGGAACCTTCTCAATTTTAAGAGTTGAAGAGTCTCGATCTTCAGATATAAGGAGTCCTTTTACGAGCACGTTGATTATATGCTTTATATGAAAGGAAGCAGGAATCGTGCAAAAGGAAAGTGAAAGACGAGAGGAAATAGGATGAAATGGATTGTTATTTACAAAACACTTATTCGTCTTTTAAGATATAACCACGGAAAATAGGATTGAAAGAATTCGTATTTAAGGACTGTCATTACGGATGAAGCATCTCCAACATATTAATTTCTTTTGTTCAGTATAGGCTTTTGAAGATACTATTTTCTGGAAAAGAGTTTAGTGTACCATATTAAAATGCAGAGTTCATTATTACTCTACTATATATATATTATACATTTCGTACTTTCTTTAAAATTATATTTAAAATATATTTTTATGGTTTCCTTTTAATTTTAAACCAGAATTCGGAATTTTTATGTGTAAATAAATATCTTATTATTAAAAGACAATGAATTCAGTTTACTGTATTTCAAATAAAAAAAAAAACACTAAATAACGAATACATACGAAAATGGATAAATTGTTAAATTAGATAAAATATTTGATTAACAGATTTTAATTCAAAATTACATATCAATTAATGTTAGTTATTAATATGCAATACAAAATTACATATTAATTAATGCTAGTTATAAATAAATAATTTGTATTTCTTTCATATTTAAGATAATTATTTTTACGAATATTCCACTTCCTCCTTGTAAAATATAGAAGGTTTATAATTCGAGTATTAAATATTCATTTTATAATTTTACTATCAATAAATAAATTTAAAATAAATTTCAAAGTTCTAAATATAATGCGAACCAAAATTGTTTACTATTAAATAAACACAGTGTAAACAATTTAGGAGAAATGATTGAATTTTAAAGAAAAAATGGCAGCTAGAAAAATTAAGTTTAAAAAAGTGTTGAGGAATTTGGGAACTTTTAATGATTCCTAGTGAAGAAAATGTATAGTTTTTTAATAATAATCATTTTTGTTTTAACAATAAATACTCGTAAATAAGATGCGTTTAATTTACCAAATAAAATAAGGAAATAAGTTAAAATCTATTTTTAATTAAATTAGAAAAATCAACGCTGTTTACAGAAACAAAATTAAAAATTGAAATTTTTCACTGAATATATTTTGAAACTAATAAGCTATTTTTACTCCAAAACTCTTTATTTAGTTAATTATATTAATTTTAAAAAAATTAGTTCTCCTTTCCGTGAAAAATTCAAAATCTGTTTACGTCGTCTATACTCTGAGAAAAGTTTTATGAAAACTAAGTATCCGTTTTTCTAGACTAGTGGTAGACTTTTTTCATTTTATCGAACTATTCTTCTTTGTTAAAGTCGTTTATTTATTTTTTTTTAGTTTAGTTTATAAATTCTCGTGGCTTAGCTGGGTTTAAAATTTATTTCCAAATGGGAAAAGCAAGCAAAGGCAACAAGACAAGTCTCGTTTTTGAATGCTCAACTCTGTTTACACAACTGTACATGCAAAAGGCAAAGAATTCAAATGGGAAAGCTTGTCAAAGCTGTTCGATCTTGGTCCGGCCATTGTTCTTGATTTTGCTTTTTTGAGGATTTTTATGCGAAAGGCAAATGATGCCAGATTGAAAATTCTTTTGAACTAGGCTTGCATTAAGTTGCTTTTTTGCAAGAAGTATCCTTACTGGAAAAGTTGTTTTTATTTCTCTTTGTAAGACTCAGCACTGTACATTGCAAAATATCAAAAAAGTTTTTACTATCCGTGTTTTTTACAGATACTTTAAAAATATTTCTTAAATAGTCTGGTATTGTATATAACCTTTTTAATCAAAAACTGAACCAAAATTGCTTATGTCCTTTTTTATTTGGTTATTTATTTATATAACTGTTTATATTCTAACTTAATTATGTGATATTTATTTGTGCAATTTATTATGTTATTTTTACATTACATTACAACAACAAGGACATTGTACATTATTATTATTTTTAATTATTTCAAGTAACTGAAAAAGTAATTATCCCATGAAAAAATGGGACTTAAAATGTTTCAGCATATATATATATATGCTGTTATGCATGATTATGTTGTATGATTATCATGCTGTTATATATGATGTTATGCTGCATATATATATATATGCTGTATATATATAAATGTTAGCATATATATATATATATATATATATATGCATGAAAACTATCAATTTCTAAAACATTAAACTAAATGAACAAATATTTTTTTATAATAACAGATGCAATTTAAAAGTTTTTATTTTAAAGGATTAATTTTATGATTACTTTTAAAAATTGATATATATTGATATGCAATTCTAATTTTCTAGTTTTAATAGTTAGTTTAAAATTCCTTAGTATTCTTATTTGTGTTTAATGAATTTTATGTCTTTGAAAATATAAAAAATAATAATTTTTTATTTCTATAATGCTTTTTTATATCCAATATTGTTTTTCGGATTATACTAATTTTGAAGCCCATTTTATACATAATAAAATTTCATAACAATTTTTAAGTTATAATAAAAATAATTTAATATCTTATCATCGCAGCATTTATATTTAAGTAAATTTCATTGACATATATCTCTAATACAAAAATTTTAAATATACTTTGGAAAAAAAAAACAGTGATCATTTTTTAACCCATGCTTTTTAGACGAATATGCCCAAAGTACCCTATTTAGGATGTATAGTATATAGAGCAAAAATATTAATGCACATTTTAGGGATGAAACCTTAAATTAAGCTAAAATAAAATCAACAAATACTGAGATATCCTAAAATTATTTTTTTTTTACTATGCACCTTTTGGATAATGAAAAAATAACAGTTTTTATTATCTCTGTCCATTATATAATTGAAGTACAATTAAAAATATCTAGAGATAAATCCTGATAACCTGGAAAAGTTCTATATAAAGTTATAATTTCAGGTTAAAGCAAAAAGCCATTAAATAAAAGAATTGGAAAATTTCAAGATGTAAAACAGAATTTTTTTTTTATCGTTACACAGCTAAATTTTGCCATAGAATTAAAATAAATAAAAATTATAGAAAATAGATTTATTTATATTTGCATTATATGTTATATATATAACTGCGTAACACGAGAAATAAGAAAAATATTGACTCGCCAGATGTAAAAATTTCAAAAAGTTAATTTTTCTGATGGGAAACAGGTTAATAATGAATAAAAAAAATCGTCTACTCTGTTAGAAGTAAGAAGATTCAAAATATAACTTACTCTTAGAGTAATTGGAGTGTTGAAGCGTTACTAAAAAGAGGTTCGAGAAAGTGTAAAGTCTCTGAAACAAACAAAAATAACTACAACAGCAAGAAACTGAAGCATTAATTCTGTGTTTCGTCATTAAAGAGAACAAATTTCTGTTTACAAGTTGTTGTTGAGAGGAATAAAATGAAGTAAAGGAACAGTAAAAAAGCTGCGAGAGAAAAACATAATATTCGTTGGTCTTTTTTATTGTAGGTTTCACTATCAAAGGGAGCATTTTGGTAGTGAGAAGAATTTTGAACGAAGTGCCTAAATGCTTGAGAATTTTCTGGCAGGTAAACACTTGTACCATAAACAAATATACATATTTTCGTGTATGTGTTCCTGGAAATAATGTATAAATGGGGTAAGTTTTGCATTTAATTTTGTTATTACAAATTGCAGCCAATATAATATTAAAATAATGTTATAAAATCTGGAATCTTGTTCTAGTTTGTTAATGAGAGTAGGGTAAACTATGTTCATTTTGCCTTGTTCTTGAAGTTTATAATGATGCGAAACGTTTTTGTGCAAATTATTTCACTTAAATATTTTATAACATAGTGTTTTATATTTCAATTCAATTTTTAACATTTCTATCCATTTTCAAAAATTCGAAAAATCAACTCTTTTATTATTTAATACTGGACGAAAGCGATGTCGTTGACAGTACTTAGATGCTTCTTCGAAATTCGATAAGTGATGTTGAACCTATAAATGTCAATGGACCTAAAAATGTCACTTATTTAAGTGAAGAAGAGTGGAAAAAGATAATACAAAATAACAGATGGCATTAAAGTTGGTGTTTGTTCAAAGTTGTGGTAGCATATAGACTCGTAATACACCCTAGGTAACACTGAATCTGCTACAGTTTTCCATTCTCATGACGAAGATCAGAGTTCCCAGAAATCAAAACACAGTTTTTAATATTACTTCGATACGTACGAAATATTCGATACGTATTTTTTTTTTAATGAAATTTTAATTTCAATTTTGTTTCTTTTTTGATTTGTGCAATCATATTTAATAGAGCAAAATGTGCATTTATATATGTGTGTATTTTATTATAATTAAATAATTCACAATTTGAAATTAGGTGTGATGAATTAAAAATAATTTTGAAGTCAGATTTATTATTCTTATTAAAAATATCGATAATGAAATATTTTGAACCAACGTCTATGTGTAAATAATAAGCAATTATCTTCTAAGCCAAAATTAAACAGCGAGTATGTTTTATTTTAATTTCTCATCTCAAATAATACAAAACCTTAGACCAAAAACACTCTTTATGAGATGAATAATATTCTTTAATTACATATCTGACTTTTTTAGCCTGAATTTTGCATTTATGTATTTCCAAATAAATTAAATATTAAAATTTTGTATTTAAAATATTCCTTTACATCCATACTGTAACATAATATTGAGTTACATTTTAATCCTTAAAATTTAATAGCTCTTTCCATTAAATTTTTAATTAAAATATGAAAAATCTAATAAAGTTTAAGATGGAAGAAAATGAGATTTTCTTGTGATAAATGTTATTAAAGAGAAATTTAATTAAACCTTTTGCGTATTTCTTATTTATGTGCATAAAATATTCAACAAAATGTAAATAAACTTTTATAATACATTTGTTTATTTCGAAATAAACATTTCTTTTAAAACGTAAAATGACGAAGATCGATGACTTAGAAAATGTTAATTTTAAAAGTAGTATTGTTATAATTGAAAATTTTAAATTAATTTTTCATTCATACTTAAAAATTGTATAAGTTTAAAGAGGAAAGTTTCAAATATAATTGAAATATAATATATAAATATAGTTTGAAATATAATATATAAATATAGCTTGAAATATAATTAATTAAGAATGCAAACTTATTTGAAAATGAATCTTAAATAAAATATTTTAAATTAAGTAGAATCCTAATTATTTTAAATTTTTTAAATTAAATTTACAGTTCCGTTTATAGAAAGACTGACATATAATTAAAATATAATATATAAATATAGCTTGAAGTATTTATAATATATAAATATAGCTTTCTTGTGTATATAATACACAAGAAAGTAGAAATTATGTATAGATAATTTCATTTTTTTTCAAAATAAAATTTAAAAAGAATTAAAAAAATATTTTAAAAGTAATTTAAGGACCAGTAAAACAATTTTAATAATTGTTGAAGTTTTTTTTTTTTTTTTTTTTTTGATAGTAAAATTTTTCTTTGTACTGATTTGTGTTTTGTTGATTGAAAAAAATTAATAAAACTGTACTAAACATTAATTGCTTATTTACGAGCATTTAATGCATGGTTAATGAAAATATAACTTGTAATACAATTAGCATATCACTTGAGTATAATAATAATAATAATTATTTTTATTTTAGACAACATATTTAAATCGAATATTAAATATTATGAATTTTAATAAAATGAAAATATAATTATAAAACACTATAGATGTTCGGTTTCAATTATTCTCATATCACATTTTATATAATTATTAAATATATAATTTTATATAATGGTAGATTTATAGTAATATTTACTTTTAGAGGAAATAAAATACTGAAAGAACTATAACATTAAGCATTTTTAATGATAATTTATTTCTGACAGTAAAATTTAAAGTGTTTTAGAATAAATTTTAAATGGGTACTTTATATTATGTATTTTAATATGTTAATTTAACCAAACACTTTCTCATAACATTAAAAAGTTTAAATGCAATTATAGTAATAAAAAATATAACTTTTCTATAAAATTTTTGCACGATAAAAAGTAAATCATGGAAAGTAATTGCAGGAAAAAAATTATTTTTAAAGTTATAAAGGAAGATTTTAAATTAGAATAAGGATTGAATGAATTTTAAATGGGTACCTTATATCATGTCTCTAATGTGTTGGTCTAACCAAACACGTTTTTATTACATTAGAAAGTTTAAATGCAATTATAGTAATAATAAAATATAGATTTTTTATAACATTTTTTTTTGCACGGTAAAAAGTAAATCTTGTAAAGTATGTGAAACAGAAAAATAATTTTAAAATTAAAAAATAAATTTTAAAATCTTCTTTTATAAAAGAAGATTTTAAATCAGAATTTCTGTGTATCATTTTGCAATTTGTATTGTACTATAACATTTATTTTGCCATACATTTAATAAATGTTATTAATAAAGTTTTATTAATAATGATTACAAGTATAAAATTAGTGCTATATTATTCATTATAGCATGTCATTCTTTATTTTTTTCAAATTTTAAATGTTTTACTGTGAAAGTTGAATGTTGTTAATAGGCAATATTGTAAAAGTCTCATGTAATATATTTATACGGTTTTAATATAAAAATAGTATTTTCTTTAAAAATAATCGAGTAACTAATAAACAGTTGCAATATTAAGAAAATGTTATTAAAGATCCCACATCAAATTATTTTTATTTCAGATAAGATATGATACGAATTTAAAATTTTACGAATTTTTTATAAATAAAAATATATTTATAACAAAATTATAGATGCTTGGTTTCAATTATTTTCACATTATATTTTATTGTAAATTTAGCTTTAATTGTAAATTTAAAGTAATATTTATTTTTAGAGGAAATAAAGTAATCAAATAACTAAAATATTAAGCATTTTTTAATGATAATTTATTTTTTGACAAAAAAAAAAAAAACTGCGTTTTAGAATAAATTTTAAATGGATACCTAATATTATGTGTTTTAATATGTTAATCTAATTAAATACTTTCTAAAACATTTAAACTTTTTAATGTAATTATAATACTAGTAAAATATAATTTTTTATAGCATTTTTGGCACAATAAAAAGTAAATCTTGGAAAGTAATTGCAGCAAAAAATTGATTTAAAGTTATAAAATAAGATTTTAAATTAGAATTTTGTATTATTTTACAATTTGTATTGCAGTATAACAATTATTTTGCCATAAATTTAATAATTGCTATCAATAATGATTACTAATATAAAAGTATTACTATATTATTCATTATAACATGCCATTTTTTTTTTATTTATTTTAAATGTTGTACTGTAAAAGTTCAATGTTTATAGGTAATAATGTAAAAATCTCATGTATTATATTTATACGATTCTAATATAAAAATATTATTTATATAATAGTATTTATATATTTATATTTATATTGATTATATATTTATATTTATATAGATTATATATTTATATTTATATAGATTATATATTTATATTTATGTAGATTATATATTTATATTTATATAAAATAGTTTATGAAACTAATAAACAATTGCAATTTTAAGAAAATCTTATTCATGTTCCTACATCAGATTATTATAATATCTTTAACCACATATTCCATTTAAAATAAAATTCAATTAATGTTTCAAAACTTTTATATTGCACTATTACAATTTTACATTTAAATAAGCATCAAGTTAGAATAAATGTATTGAAAATTGATATCAGCTGAAAACGATTAGTTATATTCAATACTCTTCAATGGAAATATTAACGTAAATATAATAATTTATTAAATATAGAAAGATTAATTAAAAATGAAGTTACGCCAGTAACAAAATTATGAATGACAGTATTAATATTAATCAGATTTAGTTTAGAAATCCCTAAAAGAGAAAAAACAAGCGAATTGCTACAGAAAGTGATTGATGGGTGATTGTAAAAATCTGCAATCACCTTTTTTGTTTTTCCCCGTGAATATTTTAAGTACGTGAAATTCCACTATAGTCTAAATTCAATAAAAACCCAACCGTGACAGTTTTAGAGCTTCTCTGAGCTATTATAATTCTTGTTCTTTTTCAGAAGGTTATGGCCTAATGCAGAATCTTAGTGGCCGGGATCGAAACTTAATTCTTTTGCTTACAGAGTTTCCCTAACGATTTGTGTAGAGTACATCGTGCACATCCAGGCCACATCTAATTGCTTTAAGAATGGCATCCAGGCCACATCTAATTGCTTTAAGAATGTGATCCAAGCCCCATCTATATGCTTTAAAAATGTCATCCAGGCCACATCTAATTGCTTTAAGAATGTCATCCAGGCCACATCTAATTGCTTTAAGAATGTAATCCAGGCCACATCTAATTGCTTTAAGAATGTCATCCAGGCCACATCTAATTGCTTTAAAAATGTCACCCAGGACCCATCTAATAGCTTAAAAAACAATCGAAGATTTAATAAACAGTTGCAATTTTAAGAAAATCTTATTCATGTTCCTACATCAATATTTTTTATCCATACTAGCATATATCATTTAAAACATATTTCAATAAATATGTCAAAATTTCTGTATTGCACTATTGCATTTTTACACTTAAATAAGCATTCAGTTAGAATAAATGTATTCAAAATTGATATCAGCAGAAAACAATTAGTTAGATACAATATTCTTTAAATAAAAATATTATAATTTATTAAATGTAGAAAGATTAATTAAAAATGAAGTTACACCAATAACAAAATTATGAATGACAGTATTAATATTAATCAGATTTAGTTTAGAAATCCCTAAAAAAGATTAAAAAAACAAGCAGTGATTGATGGGTGATTGTAAAAATCTGCAATCACCTTTTTTGTATTTTCCCCGTGAATATTTTAAGTACGTGAAATTCCACTATAGTCTAAATTCAATAAAAACCCAACCGTGACAGTTTTAGAGCCTCTCTGAGCTATTATAATTCCTGTTCTTTTTCAGAAGGTTATAGGCTAATGCAGAATCTTAGTGGCCGGGATCGAAACTTAATCCTTTTGCTTACAGAGTTTTCCCTAAGGATTTGTGGAGAGTACATCGCGCTCATCCAGGCCACATCTAATTGCTTTAAGAATCCATTAACTGTACTTCTTTAAGCTTCCAAATTGATGAGGCTCGCTTCAAAGAGTTTTAAATATTTTGTTTTACTGCCTCACTTCTTTTGTTGCTAATTTTATACATCTTTTTTTGACGCTTAAAAGAATACAGGCAGCTATCATCAAAGTGAATAGAAGAGAAATTTTTCCGTTTAGAATTTCTGAGTGGATAAATTTTATATTCTTTTATTTTTTTTTTCTCTCTGTGTTCTCTTCCTAGAAGCGAAATTTCCAGTTCAAGTTTTTCACAAGATTTCTTTCGGAATTTTTTTTTTTTTTTTTACTTTTTACTGTCTGATATTTTTTTTTTTTAAAGATTTTCTGCACAACATGCAACGCGATGAGGAATGGATTTGGGAAGAGAATAAGAAAGTTGAAGAAAAAAAAAATTTGGGATTTCTTATAAAAGACTGCTTTGCTTGAAATTTGCAAAATTTAAAAATAAGAATTTCCGTATCAAAGAAAATTTTGCATGTGCTCTAATATAATTTCAACATGCGAAGGCATATATTTAATGTTTAAACTGGTGCATTCATTTAACGTAGACATCTAATAATAAAGTTTAAGTAAAGCGAAATGTGTTGTTCATACATAATTTAACAAACTTCAACTTTTAAAAAAAATAATAACCAACTGCCGTCAAATGTTTAAATAAGTTAAGTAACTCTCACGTAATTTCATTTTGTTAATTAAAAGAAATTATTATAATTTAAATCCTTATAATCAAATAATCCTTATGATCAAAACCTAAGATAACTGCTTTTAATAATTTATGTTTATGATATTTTAAGTAACTGTAGTATTTATTTACTTATTAATTATTATGTTGTCTCTCTGTAATTGAATTGTTTTTTAAAATAAATATGAAATTTATTTACACAATATTAATTAAAAGATTAATTTCTTTAAATATAAGCAGAAAAAAAAACAAAAGCAAAGGCAAAAGCAGAAAATCGAACTAAAATTATTTATATAAAAAATATTGCTGGTAAATTAGTTCAAAAGACCATTGTACCACACAATATGAAATATAAATTTTTAAAGAAATGAGTATTTAAACAAACATATTGGTTTATGAATTCATGTGTCACAATAATGAATTCATAATCTCAAAAAATTGAACTTAGATCAGTAGCATTATATAAAAGTGGATGCATTACTTATTTCGCTTCGCAAATAAATATGTCCTTATAAGTAAATAGAATTTAGCTATCAATTATTATTATAATATATATAGGTATTCATAATCTATATCTGGTTATTTATAAAGACATTGAGTCTAATCTACTGATATACCTGACAATAAGAACTGGTATCATTGTTGTCATATTGTTATCATATTGGGGCATATTGGAGCCTTATATCATACTGGGAAATGAAATTAATCATAGAAGTCCTTCTTTAATAAAAATGTGTTGTTTTTTATAACTATAAACCTTTAAAACTTTCGACAATTAGTGTTTTGGTAACAATTTATCGTAATCGGACTGATCATTCTAATGTTTCCTTGGTTTTCTTCTAAAATTACACAATGGTGAACTAGTTCTTTTTCAAACAATTGTTTGGGAAACTTCCTTTTTGTTTCTCTTGAAAAATCATAAGCTTTTGAATGAGCATCATAACAAACATTTTAATTAAATGTAAAATTTTATTTAGGCTGGACATCTTATGAAATAATACTATACACCAATGAATAAATACACTCTAGCGACTTTTATATGAATATTCGTTATCAAGATAAGAACATTGATTGTATGGTATTTTCATTCTTTATTCAAATAAAACTATTATCAATAATTATTATGAATTCGATTATTCGCACAGCATTAAAAATACCTTTGAATTCACGTCCATACATTGTATCTTAATACACTGAAGTGACAAAAGTCATGGGATACCTCTTAATATCGTGTCGGCCTTTCGCCCGGCTAAGTGCAGCAACTCGACGTGGCATGGACTCAACAAGTCGTTGGAAGTCTTCTGCAGGAATATTGAGCCATGCTGTCTCGATAGACGTCCATAATTGTGAAAGCGTTGATGGTGCAGGATTTTGGGCACGAACAGACCTCTCGATGATCTCCCATAAATGCTCGATGGGATTCATGTCGGGCGATCTAGGTGGCCAGATCATTCGTTGGAATTGTCCAGAATGCTCTTCAAACCAATCGCGAACAGTTGTGGCCCTGTGACATGGCGCATTGTCATCCATAAAAATCCCATCGTTGTTTGGGTACATGAAGTCCATGAATGGCTGCAAGTGATCTCTAAGTAGCTGAACATAAGCATTTCCAGTCAATGTTTGGTCCAGTCGCACCTGAGGACCAAGTCCATGCCATGAAAAAACAGGCCACACCATTACGGAGCCACCACCAGCTTGAACAGTGCCCTGCTGACAGTTTGGGTCCGTGGCTTCGTGGGGTCTGCGCCACATTCGAACCCTACCATCAGCTCTTACCAACTGAAATCGTGACTCATCGGACCAGGCCACGGTTTTCCATTCATCTAGGGACCAACCGATATGCTCACGTGCCCACGAGAGTCGTCGCTGCAAGCGATGTCGTTCTGTCAGTAAAGGCACTCGAGTCGGTCTTCTGCTGGAATAGCTCGAGAAAGCCAAATTTCTCCGCACAGTTCTAACAGACAAGTCCCTTGTACGTCCCACATTGATTTCTGCGGTTATTTGACGCAGTGTTGCTTGTCTATTAGAATTTACGACTCTTTGCAGACGTCGCCGGTCTCGGTCGTTAAGTGCAGGCGGTCGATCACTGCGCTGTCCATGGTGGATGTTATGCCTGAAATTTCATACTCTCGGCACACTCTTGACACAGTGGATCTGGGAATGTTGAATTCCCTAACGATTTCCGAAATGGCATGACCCATGCGTATAGCTCCAACTAACATTCAGCGTTCAAAGTCTGTTAATTCCCGTCGTGCGGTCATCATCACATCAAAACTTCTTCACATGAATAACTTGAACACAAATGAAAGCTCTGCGAAAGCACTGCGCATTTATACCTGTTCTACGCGATGCTACTGCGATCTGAAAATTTGCATATTGCTATCCCATGACTTTTGTCACTTCAGTGTATATTCCACACCTGCAGCATCCAAATACGGAAAAAAAGGTTCTTCAGCTAATTTCTTAAAAATAAATTAAACACTGCAAGAAAGACAAATTAAGCTTAAGAAAATTAAGCTTTAAAAATTAAATAAGCTTTTTTTGCTAAATCTGAGTTATCTAGGGGAATTTATATTAAAAATAGTCTAACTGTATTGAAACAATAGAATAAAATAGAAATGTACTTTTTTTCTATGGACTATATAGTTATCTTAATTATTCAAAAATTCACTGTTTTCATTTTCCGTTTTTGCAGGACAGTTTTTAAAATAAATACTTATAAATTTGAAACACTTATCGACTTAAAATAAAAAAAAAGATTTTTGCTATAGGTAATTTACATCACATAATTATGAAACAGTTAGCACATCGTCAAATAACCTTACAAAAGTTGGTGGGTGTTATGTAAAATGATAAAATATACTTCAATTTGTATTTAAAAATTATTTTATGCCATTTTTTAATTGTTTTGTTTAAGCATGCATTATTAATCAAGATTCATTCCCCATTATACTGAACGGGCCATCAAGCTTTCTTTAAAAAAAATAACTATGCGTATTGCACTGCATTATCTTAAATTATATTCTCATTATAGTTGGCAGACATTGGATAAAAAACAAGAAATTGTTAAAAAACACGAGCTTATAGTAATTTCATCATTGAGATCATCTTTTTTTCCAAGCAAATCCATATGACTTAATTGGAAATCCAGTCATTCAAAAGAGGACTACCGAAAGCTTAAAAGTGAATTAAGCAATACCCACTTACAAGTTAGGCGTCAAGCCCTGTTGCCACGCCTAAGCTATTTAGAAGGCTTTTGGTAGGAAACGGGTTATCCATCTGGGAGACGTGCAAACATCAGCCATTAGAGCAAGACCACATTTCTAGGCATTAACGGGGTGGCCTGGAGGATGGGAAAAGGGGTAAGAATAAGCCTTAGGGGCCATGTTCAAGGAGAGTTGAAGGGTTTCGATAATTAACCAACGGATCCACACCATTCTGTTAGAGCATATTAAACAGCCATGGATCAAAATTACGAGTACGACATCATTCAGGTTCATAATGTATTTTTAAGTACATATGGATGAAATAGATAATTGTAATGCTAAATGCAACAGAAAGAAAAGTGTGCAGAGAATAATACTGATTAACATTTAATTGCAATCAGTGTTTGTCTAATTCAGTGGTACTTAATTTGGATTCGTATCACTCCTCCAAATTTAAAAATTTCCAATGACCAGCCCATGATTGATGTGAAAAAAATTTGAAAACAGCACTGTTTGAAATCTATATTTTATTATATAATTGTAATAAACCATAAAAGTGTAAATAATCACAAGAACTAAAAGTTGAATAAAAGTGACTTTTGTACTTATAATAGTCTTAAAAAATAAATAAAATAAGTAAAAATAATAATGATATTAATAACAAAGGTTGAAAAGGTTTAATTTAAACGCAAAAATTAAAGAAAAATTTAAAGGACAGGAATTTTAAAAGTAAAAAAAGGAAAAATTTTGCATTACATGTCGCTTGATCTCTAACCAGCATTACATTTATCTTATACTTGACTTTAAGAACCAGAAATAATAAAAGTCATACGAGCTGATGTTTAATCCTTCAAATATTTTGAAAAATGTACAATAAAAGCATGTTTTCTTTATAATTTTAAGCATTAATGAAAAATTCTCTTATGATTCAAATCTGTCAAGAACTTGCTAACATATTGTTCTTAGTATGTATTTTCCCACATTTACGAACTTTTTTATTAGATTTTCCCCAGTGAAGTTTATAACAGAATTTTATGTATTTGAAATAACTTTTACTTTCATATTTTTATTGCGATAGCTGATTTAAAGACATTAATTACTGGACCATTATCTAGTGTTAGATATTATGCTAACATTTATTTAAATATGTATTTTAAGCAGACAAATCACCAATACATTTTTTAACCTTTGGGCTTTTGCTTTATAAAAGTGGGAGTTTTAGAATGTTAAAATTATAAAAACATAATTTAACAGACAAAATAACGCTAATTGAAAGGATATTACATAGAAAAAAGATTTCAGTAAAATATGGGGAAAATAACTAAAAAAGTCAATTTGATAGAAATAATTTTTACTTAAGTAAAATATTTAACATTAAATATTTAACTTTTAAAAATGTATATTTTAAATCAAGTTTGTAAAAAAATTTTTCGTTTAAAAAATAAAACGATTGTTAGGTTTCCTAGAACATCATTGCTTAAAAATCATTACTTTTTTTAATACTAACTAAATTTTAACTATTAAAAATATGAGCCCATTTTTAAAATTCTAAATAAAAAAATGAATAAACATTTTAATAATGATTAGTTTTATCTAACCAAACAGAAATAAGAGTAATTTTAGGAATAACTATAAATTTAAATAATTTTATAAACTATTAATGCAAGCATTAACAAAACTGTGTAAGCTCATCTAATTTTTAAAAATATTTTATAGAGGAAAGGAATAACATATTGTTATAAATAAGAATTTATTAAGTTTAAGTTGATTACTTTAATAAGATAAAAACTGTAAATAACAAAATAAAATTTACTTTCTGGGGAAATTAAAAGGGTTTTGAATACAGCTGCTATTTTTTTAAAATTTTTCTATATTTAATTATTTTAATATCGAATTATTTAAAAAAAAAGTTTTAATGCAAATTGAGTATGCATTTTTGTTTACTGGTTATAAAAAAGTTAAGGGTATAAAAACAACAAATTCAATTACTTTATAGTGTGTCTGAATACAAAGAAAAAAATATCAAATTAATGTATTTCTATTATGTTAGAAGTTAATTTTGAACTAATGTAGACTTTTTCTTTCTTAGAGAAAAAAATAAGTGATATTTAAATTTTACAGATATAATTAAATCTATTTCGGGACGTTTGTATGCAAATATTAATTAGGAAAAATAATTTTAGTTTTCTCATTATTTTTCCTTCTTAATTGTTAAATATTGATTTTTCTATAGACTCGGGAAAGGCAAAATAATAAATTTAATTTTACAAATAATTCTTTTTATATACTCATGCTTTTATTGATTTCATTTCTGATAAAATGGAATGTAAAAATAGAAATTTTATGTATTTGTTCAATAGTTATTCATTATTTCATAATAGAATGAAATATTCGAACATTATATTTACATATTAAAAATTGCTTTTCAACTTTTGGTATACATTGATTCAATTTTAAAGACATCGAATAAATATTTATTTTTATGAATTTGTTAGTATTACATCCATATATTATTTTTTTCATCTACAAATATTTACTACTGGTTTTTAGTAGAATTGATTTATTAAAAATTAAAAACGAAAATTCTGCTTTATTATTATGATTATTATTACATATTTTTAAATTTGTTATTTTATATTAAAGACTATTATATTAAGTACAATATAAAAATTCTTTATAAAGGTAGAAAGAAGTCGAAAATGAACACATGGTAAAGTGAAAATAAATTTTAAATTGTAAAATTTAGTTCAATGGAAATAAATATGTTTTGCATATATATTGTATAATTTGAATTTGAGAACACAATTCTTGATTGTTTATTTTTAAAATGCAAAAAATTTAACTTCGTTTGCTCCTAATTTAATAATTAGAATACCAGCTTTATATGAACAAAAAAAATCTGGATGATTGTTTTCAAAGGAGCAGAGGCTTAATATGATCATTATTATAAAATTCAACTAATCTTGCTGAAAAAATTGCATTTATAAACCAATATGGTTATTGTTAATAATAATATATTAAGTACATTTATATACCATTATAAAGTAACCATTATACCATTGTTAACCTAATGGTATATAAACTACATTTATATACCATTATTAACGAAGGCAATTGATACCCTTCTAGAAGTCCTGACTTTATAAGGTTCAGAGAACACTGATAGGCATGCAGCAGAATTACAGTGAAATTTCAGATTCAAATTTCAATTTCAGAGAAATTTCAGATTTCCTTCCCAAATTAATTATAATCTCAACTCACTGTGATGCTTCGAAACACAGAATCAGATGTCAGAACTATACGGATTGTTAGCAAATGAATAATTCATAAAATTTTATTTAAAATATTAAGAAACATGATGAATTTTATAAAATTAAATAACTGAGATTTCTTCTAACAGAATAAAATTGACATTTTCAAGCAGTTTTTGATATTCTAAATTAATAAGCATGGGAAAATATTCCACACATTATTACTATTTTTCTAAGACTATGTAAGACTGATATGAATACAAATTTAATGTAATAACAAATCTACTTTTTGTATTCATATTTGAATAGAAAATGAGATCATAAATTTGAACTTTATGTTCATTGCATTTTCTAGAATCTTTTCAACCAGCGAGTCACTGAAGAAACTTAGCTCTTGACGCTCTGGATCTATGCGTCCTTGGTGCGTCCTGCGTAGCTTAAGATTAAAGCAACGCTACACTTCACACGGCTCCTTAATCCTTATGATAACAGCTGGTATTAAGTCTATCGTCGGTGGTGATCCTGGACTTCCCTTAGTTAACGGAAACTACATTGCGCTGGATACTCCTCCGGCTTACTACAGTGACCACTTCTTATGTCTTCTCGCAAAAGTTGCCAAGATTCATATATGTTTAGGTCTAAATAGTGAACAATTCTTAATAACAAATAAATATGGTAAGTATAGTATTTATGGCCTTGCTAATATACACAGTTATGTGAAAGATTAAAAGTTGAAATCCCTAACCTTAAGTATTGAAAACCCTAAAAAGAAAAAAGAAAGTAAAGATGTAAAAATACTTTTCCTTTGTTTTAAAACTATATGGAATTAAACGTAGGATTTCTAAATTTATTTTGGTGAAAATAATTTTTGTAAAATAATTTTACACAGGAGATGAAAGAAATACAACGAAGTTTGTTGTGAATTTTATATACATATACTTTTTAAAACATTTTTTAAACTGATGTACTCAAAATGATGAATTAGGGTTCATAATGTCAACAATAAATAAGTATTTGTTGCAACAATAATTGTAATGTATCAGATAAACACAAGAAACATGTATAAAATCACGTAAAGCGATTGTTCAACATAGATTTAATAAAATATCAATAGCAAACATTTATAACTGAATATGTTTGATATATATATATATATATGACACATGATATCGGAACAAAACTATTTATTAAATAAATTATAATGTAAAAAAATGCATAAAATTACCTAATAGAAAGTATTATTTTGACATTAAGTTTATATTAAAAACATCATATCGTACGTTAGACCAATAGTATAATGCATATTGTGTTTAAATGAATGTTTAAGATGAAAAAAAAAACTTTTTTTTATTAATTTATTTCTAGATGTTAAAAAATGTAATATCAAGTAATGTAATGGGAAATATCATCAGTACATCCTTATAGAATCATTTATACAAGATTATTTGTTAGTAATCTTTTATAACATTCCAGTAAATACGAATCATAAATTATGCCCCTCCTTAGTAGATATATATTAATTTGGGAAAATGGTCTTTGTATGTAATTTTGTCAACTGCATTTTAATAATAATGCTATTTATTGGATATTATTAGTCTGCATTTTTTTTTTCTTTTTTATTGTCTTTTGTTGAAGTAAAGAATTATATATCAATTGTTATATGAAGTACACCACAAGCTTCTAAAAATAGGACCATTCATTACAGAAAGTCGATTTGGGAGGTTCAGAAAACATCACTCTTTTCCTTAGTGATTTAAGCTCAATTTATTCCATATCATTTTCCAATATATAGAAACTTACTGGGAAAATTATTATTTTTTTACGCTATATTAATATTCTTTATCTAGTTTATATTCTTTTTAAAACAAATAATGGTGCTTTTTATTCAAAAAAAATAGCAGCTAAAGGATTGTTATCTTGAAAATATAATCAAATTGCTTTTACAATGTAATAAGTTATTCCAACAAATAATTGTTGATTTTTATGAATACAGTGATTCACATATGTCTCAACTTTGCCCTAATTTTATAAATAAACAAAAAACGCGATGTTGATTGTTTTTAATCCTTGTTTAGTGGTAACAATTTTTTTTTACATGCACAATATATTGCTTTTATCCAGCATAATCAGTTTTGCAAAAATAACTAATTTTATTAACTAACGAGCTCATTTAGAATATTGGTTTTGTTAATATCTAAATAAAACATCCTTCATGAATTTTAGCTTTTGTGTTTTTCCTTACAAACGTTTTTAATAACTCCTTTTTGATGTATAACACGTAAGCACAATATGTTATATAACATTTTATATATTAACATAACATATTATATATAGCATATTATATAACATTTATAATTAATGAAATGATTGCCAAATTTACAATATATATTATGAGTTCAATGGCAGTTTGCTAAATTTACTTAAACAATATTTAATATTAGTGTAAATTCAATATCAATAAAGAGAATTTTTAGTAAGACTTGTTATAAGAAATTATTTGAAGTTCGCATGATTTAATATTTAAAATGAATTTTAAAAAATAAGTTATTAATCATAGATTGAAATATTCAAGAAATAACATATTAGATTTTAAAAAAAGAATTTCGTTAAAAAATTTTATTGATGAATAATAGCCTTTGAATAAGTTAATAGAAGGAAAACATTTTTCTTTATTCTTTTATTGCTCAAAAATTCTATTTGTTTTTTAAAGAAAGTGGTCTAAAAAGTGTGTTATTTAAAAATTAAAATCTAATTGATTATTTGAAAGAATTCTTAATATTAAGGATAATCAAATAATGATGTATGATTATTAATTATTAAAATGATTAATGAGTGATTAATTAAATGATGTATGAATTATTAAAATAATGGCATTTGAAAAATTTTTAAAAAATCAAAAATTTTATTGATGAATTAATAGCCTTTAAATAAGTCAATAGATATAGAAGAAAAACTTTATTCCTTTTAGCTTAAAAATTCAATTTGTTCTTATATTGTGTTTTTTAAAGAACGTTGTTTTAAACATGTGTATTTATTTATGGAATATTTGTTAATTAAAAATAATACGCTAATTGATTATTAAAAAATTCTTAATATTAAGGATAATAAAATAACGATGTATAATTAATAATTATTAAATTGATTAATGGATTATCAATTGAATGATGTATAAATTATTTAAATAGTTGGATTTGAACAATCAAATTTGCAAAAAATGTTAGACATAAATAATATTTTGAATTAAAAAAAATAAACAATCTCAAAATAGTAAAAGGCAGAATTAAACGTTGCATTCTTAGCTAAAGTATTTAAAACTAAAAGCATTCCTTCAAAATTTCATTATGAATTCACTGTTCTACGAACTTGACACTTTTGCAATATACGTGTTGGGACTATGAAGGATGCAAGTCATTATGACGGTGTTAACTGCCAACTTCTCATTGTTAACAAGAAGGATCAAGATTGAGCCAAATCATGATGGGTCAGCGATGTCATAACCTGTGGCTTAAGAAAACTGAGAGAAGGAGTCAGATATATAAAGATTAATTGCTAGGATCAAGGTTATGGAAAAACAAAATCTTCTATTCATATCGCTCCCAGTTGGTTTATTTATTTTTCAAGACAGGTTAGATATGCGGGGCTCTCCATGTTGAATTTATGCTTTCAACAGAAAAGCGAATAATTTATTTAAAGTATATAACCATCCTTAAGCGTATCTTTTATGCCCGGAAAAAACATTACGATATATGCAAAATAAAATATTAAATTAAATTTCATATAACAAGTAATATAAAAAAAAATTTTAAAGTCAATTCCTTCTTTTTTTTCCACTATATTGCAGACTATAAGTCCTTTATAAATAATTTATTTATTCATTTTTTTAAGTTTATCTGGTGCCATCTATTGGTAGATATGTGCAACTTAAATAAAAAAAACCTAAAATTAATGAATTAAATTTAATTACTGAACTAATATTTGAAAAACTGTATTAACATCAAGTGTAATCCCCTACAAGTTCAAAAAAAATCTATTTGAACTTGAGTGGATGAATAAAAAGTATTTTATTAACGATTGAAAATTTGAACAAGATATATATAGGGAGAGTGTGAGCTAATAGAACGAATTAAAAAATAGCAACATATTCCAATTTAAATTTAGATGAAAAATTTCTTAAAAAGTTATAAAACATAAATTCTTGAAGAATATACATGAGTAGTTATATACGAGTTTTAATGTGTTAATGTAAAAGATAAAATTTATTTAAACACTTCGTTATTTATTTTGCAATTTAAGTTCGAAATTGTTAGATAATTTTTTAGAATGAATGAAAATAATATGTTTACGATTAATTATTATCAATTTTCATTCTTTTTACACAGAATAAACACGTATATTGATTTAAGAAAATAATTAAGCATATTATTTATTCTTATTATTATTTTAATTTCATCATGTAAAATATAACTTTCAAAAGATAGAATATTATTTTAGTGTTGAATATATAAATTTTTTGCATTGATGTTAAGAATAAAAGACAACCCATTTTACGATATTTTGTCTATGGTGGTAAATCAGTTTTAAAGGTTTAAAAAGAAAACTTATCGTATAAAGTGTAATCCTGTTTTACGAGAGAAATCAGTTCCAGGATTACCGTAATTAACCAAAACCATCA
This sequence comes from Caerostris darwini, assembly GCA_021605075.1. NCBI lineage: Eukaryota > Metazoa > Arthropoda > Arachnida > Araneae > Araneidae > Caerostris > Caerostris darwini. The sequence continues at coordinate 735,461 of BPLQ01007492.1, forward strand.
TTATCCAAGATGTGATCCCCCATAAAATTTAATTGTAAATTAATTTGCTCCGCCTCCATCCAAAGTAAATACAAAACTCCAGATACAAATAATTTAAAATGTCATAAAATTTGGCAAAGTCATCTACATATAATATTTACTACGAAAAATTAACATTTATAAAATAAATTGTACAGGAAAAACGTTTTCACCTGAAAATTAATTAAAATTCATTTGGAGTATTTTAACAAGCAGACCAGTAAAACTGGTCTAGGGTGGTTATTTGTTGCCTTTTCTTCCTGAAAAATATATGAAGTGTTCATTAAATATATCTGTAATTTATAACTTCAAATCTACTTGAATACCATCTCAAATCAAAATTTTGAATTTCTTAACTTTTTTCCAAAATTCTTGATCCGAAATCAAGAATTTTTTAAGTCAAGAATGAAGTCGAAATTTGTTTTTCCTCAATAACATGGTGCTCAGATGAAAATTCAATTTCCTTTTCTTCACATTGCAGCTTCAAAACGCTCGTAAGTGTTTTTAACTCGTAAGTAATCAGTTCTTGGTTATGTATCTCAGATAATTCTTCACCAAGTAAAATTATTAGCATTTGCCAAGATATCCTTCATCAATTTGAATCCTTAAACTTAAGGTATCCTTATTACCAAAGGAAGGACGAAATTTGATACATTCTGCTTGAATCATAAACAAAGACTTTTGCTTTCAGCCACTCGTCAGTAGTCAATACGTCTTTATTTGAAGACATTGATAACTAAGACACAGTTGTATATTTAAATATGTAACTCAACCTATTACAAATTGAAAACAATGCATCCATATAAGAAGCCATCATATGTCTCCTTACATTTTTACAGAATGTGATTATGCATCTTTATTGCAAATTTTTGTGATCTATCTTTATATGTTATCAAAGAAAATATTGGTAAAATAAGGCCAATAGAAATATTCTTACTATATTCATTTAAAAAACACAAACAAACGGTAAATTACAAAATAAAAATTATCTGAAAGGAAGAAAACAAATTTTGTAATATTTAATGAAATAAGACATATTGTAAGGTTAATTAAAATTTATAAAATAGTAATTAAAATTTGTAAGATACTAATTCAAATTTGTATTTTAAAAGTAAACATTTGTATTAGGATTAAAAAAATATCAAGCAACTTTTATAAGTTTCTTTCAGATAATTTTTCTCGTTTAGATATATTATTTGTTCGAAAGCCCACCAAAATTCCAAATTTCCGTATAATCTATTTGTTAGTACAGGTCAATGCACAGAATGTATAAGAAAATTCAAAATGCATTTTACTTTTTTATATATGACATCGTATCAATCCAACATAAATATTTTTTTAATCAAGTTCTTTATATTACTGCTGATTGAGATTTTAGAATTTATGGATAAAAATTCTGATTTAGTATGCATAAATTTAATCAGAAAAATAATTACTTTAAAGAAAATTTAATAAAATTATTCATTTTTAACATATCAGTGAGGTCTGTTTTTAAAACCCTTTTAATCAGTACCTTTTGAGTTAGAAACATTGGGACATGAATTTGAATAAAATAATAATGAAAATTTCTAAATGAAATGTGAATTCAGCAAATATTTCCATAATGAGCAAGAAAAAAAACATTAAAAAAATATGAACTTTTCATTATTGTAGTACTAGTAGTCCGAATTAGTATAGACATATTTTAATATACAACTCAGATTTTTAAACATTAATTATCAGTTATTAGTTATCAGAATACTTGTCCTTAGAATCGATATTACTTACAGTTATTAGTTATCAGAATACTTGTCTTTAGAATTGATACAATTAATAAAATGATGACCATAAGGATACGACAAAGATAATAACGTTGAAAATACGTTCGTATATACAAAATATGCTTTTATGTTTAAAAACTATACGATTTTTACTCTCAAAGAATCGCCAGAAAAATTAAGATATTTTAATTTTATTACTTTCTTTTGGTTTCTGGTTCTTAAAAATTAAATTATTGAAAATGCAGTTGTGACATCATCCAACGAGATTTAGTAAAATGCATTATTTCTACCAAAAAAAAAATTATAACTTACCGTTTTAGAGTATTGAATTATATTTACTTAGGATTACAAGTTTCTGTTCACGTTGTTTGTCTTGGCTTTAATGAGTGCGATTGCTTAATGAATAAGTCCACAAATTCTGTTTCACTGAGTTTCTCCGTTCTGTAAATAGAACATCAAAGAGAAATGAGAGTATAATGGTGTTGACTTCACGCATAAATTATTTCACCAAATTCTTTCTCGGTAGTTTAAGGTGTGGATAAAAAATAGAATGATTTAATTATGCCAGAAATAGAATGTATAATAGTTATAGAAAATGGAATAATAGAATTTATAGTTAAAGAAATAAATATCGCGAGTAAAATTACCTTTGGTGTTTCAACCTTTGAATATATATATGGAATATATATATATATATATATATATATATACATAAAGGTGAGAGAAAGTATAGAAATGAAATCTATTTTACAAAATTTCTCGAAATAAATATATTTCCAAAACAGTACTTATTAAATCATCATCTAAAAGTTGTAAAATTATATATAATAGAACTGAGCATTAATATTTAAGTAATATTAAGTAATATTTTTTTATATTTAGAATTATTTATATATAATTAGAGAAATAAGCTTTTTGTATATATAAAACAATACATATTGATTTTAATTGAAGTAGAATAAATCCATTTAAATTTTCTTTCCGGTTTTGAAAAATTAGCAAAATGAAAAGGATAATTTATAGTTAAAGAAATAAATATTGAGAATAAAATGACCTTTGGTGTTCCAACATTTTAATGAAAATGTCTTATCGAGATTTTTTCCAGATTACAAATCACCATAAGATAACTTCTAATGTTGGACCGAAACATTTACGAAATAAATAGAAACAAATTTTATTCTTAGCAAGTAATTGATTAATTTTATACTTTCAAAAAGGTAGTATGATTTTTATATGAATCAAAAATATGTATATAGCAAGGAAATTAAAGGAAGAAAACTTTAAGTTATTTTATGAAATTATAAAGTATTAAACTACATAAATTTCAGCGTAGTTCCTATTTTCAAATTTGTATAATTCTGTTATACAAAAAACAGAATTTTAGCAAGAATTATTTAAATACTATATCAGTTATTCAGTTATTGTAATTAGAGAAATATATAATCAAAGTATTAAAATTTATTTAAATTTATTTAAACTTATATAATTTATATTGCTCAAAACAAACATAGATTCTTTATCGAATACAGAAATATTCTTATATAAACAAAATTGTGAAATTTTATGACATATAGATATTTATAAAAATTCAAAATTTATAGATAAATAAATTTTCAATCTCATTTTATACGCAAAAAAAATAAATAAATAATGGAAATAATTTTAAGGAAGGAAACGTCTGCTTTTCTACTTCTTACAAATAGAAAAAGCAGCTAGGTAGCCAAAAACTATATCACAGAATTTTAAATGGTCAGCCATGACTCATCATATGTTTTCCTTTTTTCAACTTTAATGTTTTATTTTGTTAAAAATTTTATTTAAGTTGCTAAAAAGGTTTAACTTCAATAAAAAGTTATTTTGCTGGATTGAAAGTTACTTTGTTGGTTTAGAAAACATTAAATCTAAGTTTCTAGACATTTAAACAATAATAATTTTAAAAGGTTATATTCATCTAAATAGGTATTTTGGTTTATAAAAATTAAACAATTGAATATTATATCAATTTCAAGTAAATTCTACTCTAAACTCTTGCAAAACTTTACTTAAACTCTAGCAAAACACTCAAACTGTTTTCCAGCTCTTTTCAAATTGGATTTATCAATAATTTCTCTAGATTTTTACACACTACATAACAATAAAAGCGTATAATCTGATTAATTAAAAGAATTTTTAATAACTTAGAAATAATTACTTAGACATTTTAATACAGAAGTACATAATAAAACGAATAATAGATTAAATAATACGAATAGTAACTTATCGTAATAAATGCTCCATGAATTGTGAAAATAACTTTGAATATTTTCAATACCATTTTAATATTATCACTTTGAACTGATTCTTAATTATATTTGATAAAGAATTTGAAAACAGAATATTAGGAAGCCATATACTTTCTATTTTATGAAAAGAAATTTGCATCCATGTATTATTTTGATATAGAGCATACTGAATTTGCAACCATGTGTTATATAATTATAATACATGCTATATTTTGATAGATTATATGACAGATATAAAAATATTGTTTTTACTTCTTCTATTCAATTCTGAATTATTTATATATCAAGTAATTGTATTAACAAATATTTAAAATAGACTCTAAAACTGTCGAGCGTCATTCAATTTTTGTAGAACATTTTTATTGTAATGAAATCGTGAGAAGAATCCTATTTTATTAAGAAAATTTAGATTAAAATAAAATTATTTTTCCTATGTAATTATTCATTCCATTGCAACAAGAAATTAACACATTCAGGCATTTACATAAATACAATACACGAATTTACTTAAACTAATTAGCACTAAGGAATCACTTTAAATAAATTTTTCTTTAAAAGTGAAAAGTAAAGATACTTTTCCTGGCCATGGCTACGACAATCTTCAAAGAAAACATTTTTACCCTTTCTGCAAATTCCTTTGAATTCATACAGAGCTTAAAGGAAGATCATTAAAGCCTCTCAAATCAGATAAAGACTCCATTTTTTTCCCTGCAAACTCAATTAAGAATAAAATGAAGTGTGAGGAATAAACTGGAGTAATTTTCAGGGTTAACAGGTAAATGGGGACGATTAATATGCAGTATTACCGACACCTCTTCCGTGTACTTAAGCTCATTAAAGCAAAAATAAATTTATGTCGCACACTTGCTCAGCACTGGCACAGATTGAGCGATTCCAACGTAAGATACAGCACTGTTTAACCGAGTGGTGGGGAGATAATTTTCAAGTGAGAAACCAGGGTTGATATATCGTGTTTAAGTGCGAAACGTGAGTAGACACTTAATCACGTATTTCTGGGTCTTGTTCAGACTACACTGTAAATATAGATAACCAATTTAGGACTTCTCTCTGTGCTGTTTTGCAAGACTTATTATCTTCCTATTACCAAAATGACTGAACGCTATCTGATGAATTAAAATTGTACGATCAATCACTATTGAAATACCTTTTTGGGTATGAATGAATCACACCTCTGCATCATTACAGTGAATAGAAAAGCGCAACAAAATGAATTTGAAGTAGGAATGCCCCTTTTCATTGAATTGAAGTATTTACTTCCTAGAATTGAAGTATTTACTTGTCATCAATCAATTTATTTAGTGACGATAAGGTTAAACGATGATATTGTAATGCTGCTTACTGATAAGAATAAAAAAAAATTATTAATAAAAATGTATTTTATGAAATACATTTTGAATAATTATAAACATTATTAAAATCGTGCTCCACTCATGGATTATTAATAATAATGATAGTCAGAATGCAAGAAATAAGGATACGTTTCCCGGATACGCTTGGGCTTCATTCACTGCTTTGAAAAATGAGTCCATTCTGTGAAAATGTTGGCACATCTCGTATCTATAAAGAGGTACCAAGTTTACCTTTGGAAATCGTGTTGGAAAAATTCTTAAAATGCAATGCGTAACCCTCCAATTTTTCCTTTTAAATCTCCTTCTTTTTTAATTTTAATTTTTTGTTATTCTCTTATGTTTTTGGAAAACGTCCTTGTTGTTCAGCTTCTGTACATCCAAAAGTGAATTTTGCGGAAATTTTCCCGCCTCTATCGTGTGTCCATTCAGTTTCATCTACATCTTTCCCAAATTGTATGGAGGCAACTCAGCCTTAGGCACAGTGATGTGGATGTAGTAGTAGTAGTAGTAGTGATGTGATGTGGTATTAGTAGTTGTAGTAGAAACTTTTAATAAAATATTATGTATTTATTAAATTTCTATTAAACATGTATAAAACTGTAGCTTTTAATTTGTAATAATAATTAACTTTTTCTTTCATTCACTAACTTTCTGTAAAGAAACTGATAGACAGCATTGTATAATAAAGACAAAATCTGGTATTATATAAAGAACGGCATAAAATAGCTTTTAATTTGTAATAATAATTAACTTTTTTCTTTCATTCACTAACTTTCTGTAAAGAAAAAAAAAAATTGACCTGGTATTATATAAAAAAACGGTATGACAGTTAAGGAAAAACTTGTAGGGGCAACTCATTCACAAACTGTATAGGGGCAACTCTGTCCTAGGCACTGTAATGTGATGTGGTGTAGTAGTAGAAGAAAAAAAATATCCCATCCCAAGATTTTCTTAGATAGATCTTCGTATTGTGTACATTTCTGATATATAAGAGCATTTTAAAGTAACTATTAGTTTTAAGGGTTATGGGAATTTAAGAATCTGTATGGAAAAAATGCTCTTTAAGTTATTTTATAAGGGTAGGCATTTGCTTTAAATTGGATTAAAGAAAGAAAATATACATTTTAAAAATATAAGAAGGAGGTTTTTATAGCTTCTTACTTTATGTTTTTCAAAAAGTACGGTTTTTCCATTTTCATTTCATATTTACGAAATAAAATTTCCGTTGCTTCATAAGAAGAAACATAAATCTGAGCTTTAGTCAGTTTGTGAGGATTTAAAATTTAATGCCCAAATATTTTGAAATTTTATATGTCTATATATATAAATATATACTATGGCAGTTAAAACAATATTACAAAATCATTTCTTAGAATATATGACATCATGAATTCTCAGAATATATAACTTCCCTAAAAATTACGTATTTTTACATTTAAAGTCAGAAATAATAATCAAAATGTCAAATCCTAATTCAGAAACCAATAAATACATGGACAGTATTCCATCAATATTCCGGGTACAATAGAAACCATTGAAAGATCAAGATATATAATAAAGAATATAAGCTTAAAAAGCTTAAAGCTTAAAAAAGATATATAATTTTTAAATATGCGAAAGTTATTTGCATTCAATTGAAATTCAACAGATACTTGCTTCTTGAAGTATGATTTTATATTGTGGTATTAGACAATAACGCTTTATAAATTTACAGCAAAACAAATACTACTATTTTGTTGCAGTGTTTCAAAATTAATATTTTATTTCATTATTTAAATAAATTATTCTTGCTTTTCCAATATTAATAAAATAAAAATACGAGATGTGTAGAATGCATGTAGAATGTGTAAAATATACTGCAATAATATTTATAAAAATACATTCATGCATTTATAGGCGGTTAAAACAATATTACAAAATTAAAACATGTTCTTCCAATATATAACTCCTCTAAAAATTACGTATTTTTTAACCTTAAAATCAGAAATAATAATCAAAAAGTCAAATCCTAATTCAGAAACCAAAAGCGTAGACGGAAAATATTCCATCAACATTGCTGGATATGTTGTGCAATATTCCAACAACATTGTTGAAATTGTTGCAATAGAAATCATTTAAATATCAAGTTGCTTAAAAAAATGTAAAATTTAAGCTGTTTAATCTTTGTAATAAATAATGCAAACAACCTAAATCGAAATAGATCCTGTTAACCCCAAGACTCAATTTTCCAAACTACAATTCACAAATTTCAAAATAAATAAATAAAAAAAAAACCTTTTAGGTTTAACTATTACATTTTTTTTCGATTTCATAATAGTAGTACATTAACAATTATCACCATTAAGTAACTAGATATGATATAGCAAAGCGATATGTATATTTTGTGTATTTATCTCTTTATAGAAAAATCATAAAGATCTAACAGGACTGAAAATGCCTGAATTTGCTTTGATGTGAACGCTTCTTTTGTTGGTTTTGTTCCGAGGTATATGACAGAAAAAGTCCAGGAGACAGGAAAGGAGACACAAAAACAGCGTTGCTAGATGTACTAATTGGGTTTCAGAGCTCCGAATGTGAAGTAGGGACTCTAGAGACCTCGTTATGGTATACTAAGCCACATATAACGAATGTTCCTTCTATTAAACGTGGTCTAGCATTGGCCGAATTCCCCATAAGGAACCAAAAATCGATGAAAGGGAAAACCGATTCAGAGATGGGCTTCGTCATTTTTTCCAAGGTAAATCGTGAATTATTCAACTTAAGAGATGCCTTTTTGGAGGGAAATGTTGCAGTTGCAGATTTATTTCTCTCAAATAAAACAAAAAGATATCGTTGAAAACAAAACATCCACAAACTTTCAATTCGAGTGGCACGAAATAAATTGGTATTATCTGCATTTTTTTTACAATTGAAGATTTAAATCTTTGAAAACTTAAGACATTTTTAAGTTAAAGTATGTTTTAAAACTAAATGTGGTTAATAACCACAGAAATATTTATGCTTATATTATATCACATGAAACTGAAAAAATGGAAATAAAATAACTTATAATATAATAACTTATTAACTATAAATACTAAAATAACTTATAACTTATAATATAATAACTTATAACATAATAACTTATAACTATAAATATTAAAATAACTTATAACTTATAATATAATAACTTATAACTATAAATACTAAAATAACTTATAACTTATAAATAAAATAGCTTTTTATAAAATACAATTGACAAAAACATTTATTTTTATGTATTTTGCTAATTTGTTTATTTAGCTAAAAGAAACGTCTCTGTAATTCTTTTCTAATTTTCATAATCTAAAATATATAAGTATACATAATTAATCGTTCAGGAATAAAAATATAAATTCTCACAAAAAGATCCTTTCTGGAATGTATCCTACATATAGATTTTTTTTTAATAGTAAATCATTTTTTATTTGTCTAAAGCAAACATTTGAATTCGACGACTTAAATCTGCTTTGCAAAATTGTGTGCATTCTAAGTCACCTTTGAAATTATTTTTCTTCAAGGTGTCAAAATATAATTTATTTAAAAATTAAATGTTGAAAATTAAAAAAAAAATGTTGTTAGATTAGTAAATATTTGCAATAAAAATTAATCAAATCCAGAATATTAAAATGCATTTATTTAGTACATACTGAATTATCTGAAAGACTTGTATCTTAACAGTTCTTCTATAATAAAAAAAAATCAATATAGAATTTGTGTAATGGATTTCAACATTTTTTAAATGATTTGTAGGATAATAAAAAAATTATAACATGGTTTTTGTGCTTAAAAATTTGTCCTTTGTATTTGAATAACTTCAATTTATATGTTTACAATGTAGAATTAAACGGTTTGATGATTTAAAATTTGAAAAATAGGAGTAATTTCTGCGAATAAAATCGTTCTAAAAGCAAAATTAAAAAACAATTTTCAATAATGTTCCTAATTACAGCATTTCACATATAACCTAGTATTTATGATAGTTGTGTGCCAGTTATTATTATTTTTTTTAATTAAGAGAATTATTCAATCTTCTGTGTTATTAGAGATATCTGTTCAAGTAATAATATATTTTTCATTGAAATAATCATTAGTAGAAAAATTTTCATTATTTTATCTTTTTTGCAACATATATACACAAAATCTATTGAATTTGCCTTTGCTCAGACAGGAATTTTCGGCAATTCTCTTACAACTTAGAATTATATTTTTAATAATGGTTCCATTTGACATTTTACTTCTCTCACTTTCTTTCACATTTAATATTTCCAACAAATACTAGAATCTGACGCCATAGTACCATTAAGTAATCATTCGGTAACTTGACCATCTAGCATCTCAGATTTCCAATTGGCTAGCATTCTGATAGAGCTATTTGGCCATCAAACAGGGTACAGAAATTAATTTAAACATGCAAAATTCTTATTATAAAATGGCATTTAAATACAAAACGATCAAACTGTGAAATAAGATGAATATAGAATCATCAAATGCCTCTATCAGGAAGAAGTAACTTCGTTTTTTATTCCAACAGACTTCACAAGCATCACTTTCATCCAATTTCAGAAGGATACCGTTTATAGCAGTTTTAACTCCTACTTAAGCAGATTTTAGCAGAGTACAACTAATCCTTGCAACTGCAATGTATAAAGAGTGCAGAATATTAATCACGTGTTCTTTAGCTGTTCCAGGCTTGAACACCCTAGAAACATGTTTTCAAATTGTTAATAAGAATCCTGCTTTTACAGCCTTTTGTAAATTATCAATTCATAATTTAATTTTTTTAAATTATTTTATCTCTCTTGTTTTATATCTCTTTTTTATTATCTGTTTGTAATAAATTAGATAGAAAAATAGTATACGAATTTTTAAGTGTTTTAAGTTAAATATAAAGAAAGTTATATTGCATATAAAATAGTTGATTATTTTAAGAATACATAATTTAAATTTGTTTCAAATTTATTTTGTATATAAATTTGGTAGTCTTAAGTTGTTTTTATTAATGCACTCATAATACCTTTATTTAATATTCATCTATTTTTTTGGTATAAATAAAAAGCTTTTAAAGAAACCTTTAAAAAATAAGTCTTTATAAACTAAAAATAAATCTTAGTTTAAGATGTTAAGTAGAGTTTATGATTTTATTCGAGAAGCGATAAGATGAAAGTATAATGGGATTGTCAAAATAAGAAAAAAAATAAAGGAATTTACTGAACCACATTATAAATGTAATTTATGAACCAATATATAAAACAAAAAAGATAAAAAAATACAACTGTAGAAATATAGGTATAAGCAAAATGTATTGCTTCAAACAGAAATATTGACATTCCTGACAGCTAAGAAATAAAATTAAAGAAACTTTTAAAACTCCAGGTTGTATTTCTTGTTTTTTTTAAAAATAAAGAACTAAAATTTATTGTAGATACAAAAAAGATAAATTTGAAAATTTGTGTTGGAATCTTTTACTAAGTATCGACATCTGTTCTAATGTTTACACGTGTATGTTTTTTTACATATATTTTAAGGTACGAAGCATATTTTTGAATATTGATCAGAAATTCTACAGCATTTCATCTTCGCTTTTGAGTCTTATCTTCAATACGAAGAAACGTAAAAAATTATTCCCGAATACGAATTGGAGGGTGTCAACTCGGATTAAGAAAAATGTTCGATGAAGTTTAGGAGATGAAGTTTTTATCTATTGGATATGGAAAAACACAGGGTCATTAATCTTAATCCAAGAATGGGTGGCACCGTTCATTATAATTACAGAACGCACCGGCACGCAGTGCGCTGTCCGTGCTTCAAGTAACAAATAACAGAATGATTGGAACTAGATTATTTAAAGAAAAATGTGAATGCTGACGTTAATATATGATAAAAAAGGCAATATTTCATTCTTCACCAGCTAAGAATCTTTTTAGTGTTTGCAGAAGTATTTTATTATTTTTATTATTTTCAGCAAAAAAAAACCCCTTCAATTTTAATATCTATATTATCGGTTTTACTTGTTCTCGTTTATTCATATTTTTGAAGTAACAATTTATGCAAGCTGGCAATTTTAGTTTATTAGCAAATAACTATTACACTTAACTATTTACTACGCACTTAAATATTTATTTGAAAATAGTTAAGAAGTTTCGTTTCTAGAATGTTTGTTGTTGTTTGTTGTTTCTTATCCCACTTGGCTGGCCAAGCCCACGAGCCCATATGGACTCATGATTGAAGGGGAAGGAAGCAGCTTCTGTTGTGATGGAGCACCCGTAGGTAGAAGCCTGACTTTTGCTCCGTGACGCTCTTACAGTCATAGGAGACCGGGACCTACGGCTTAAAGTGGATTCCGAACCACTACAAACATCCATGGCACCGCCGGGATTCGAACCCGAAACCTGTGGCACCGAGCGCCAGAGCGCTAGACACTCGGCCATTCAGGTCCCAAATTTGCCAACGGCACGCAGTGTTCCCAGGTGGTCACCCACCCAAGTACTGACCGCGCCCAATGATGCTTGACTTCGGTGATCTAACGAGAACCGGTATATTCAACATGGTACGGCCGTTGGCTAGAATATTCTATGGTATAATATTTATATAATATTTACGCTTATAATAAAGTTTGTACTCAAAATAAATGTTTTCAAAATAAGCTACCTATAAATGATGTAATAATGCATACAAGTTGATAGTTATGATTTGTCTACTTACAATAAAGAACTACCCTGCAATTATTTAGAAACAGCAAGTTTATTTTGAAATATAGTTGCTGCCATTTTATTTATATTACCAATTGTTACATGATAGAAGCTTTCTTCCCTTAAAAAAGGAAAAAAAACATGTGATTTAACAGTCAGAATAAAAAAAAACCTGTCTGTTTGAACATTTATTAGTAAAATTAATGGATAATGAGGAATCTCATAACAAATATAAATATATCCAAAATGCAAATTATAAGCTACTGTTTAGTCAATATCACATTTTAAGTTTGCTAAGAAATTTTTTATAAAATATTTTCTGGTTTCTTGTATGATTTTTGTTGAAAATATTTATTTTTTCATTAAAAAATATATGTTATTACAGCGATAATATTAATTTATTAAAACACAGTTAAACACTAACTTTTTACTGGTTTAAATTTTTAACACTACTTTAAAAACTTGTTATTCAACCCATATGGTAAATTTAGTTGTTAAAGTATATAATGGTTTACTAGAAATAAATTAACTAAAGCAAATATTTATTAATTATTCAATGCGTGTTATTTCTTTCCGAAAACTCCAAATGTTTTTTTTAATTTCTTACTTCTAACGTATTTAGGATATATTGCAAAAGAAATAATTTATGTATTTACGTATTATTAATATTTAGACTGATTATAATCATAATGTTTATTATAATAAACAATACTTTTTTTATTAATATAAGAGAAAGGCAGTACATAAGTTTTCAGAATTCAAAAAATACTATAAAGAAACATTTTTCTATTTGAATTTCAAAACTTATTTTTGCAATCTTATACAGCACATAAAATATGCTATGGACATTCCATTTGTATAATGTAGTAAAATTTCATAAACTCTGCAAAACTTCTACTGTAAACCAGTGTTGCTCATTATTGCCAAGTCTGGATTTCTTTTTCAACTTTTCATCGGCGAGCAGAAAGTTTTGAGTAATAGTTATGTTTGATTAAGAACATACCTCCACCGAGATAATTATCATGAAAAGTAGTAGGTGTCATGAACCGGCTTCATTTCTTAAACTTCATTCCTCATTAAACCCATCTTTAATATGGAAATTTATTCGTGAACATTAAACCCAACCTCTTCTGTACCGATGTGGAGTGGTTGCGAATCTCCTGTGGAACAGAGTGTGAAACGGCAGATGGTTCCACCTACCCCGTGAGTTAAAGGCGATACTTGGTGGAGAGGGGAGGAGAACTAAAGGGGTGTATAGAGGTAGATGAGTTTCCAGGTAGCTGTTAAGCACATCATCTAACAGCCCCAAAATGTTCGTAAAAGCTCACGCTGTAAAATGCAGCGACTCGAACAATAGACAAATATTTGATAAACGAGGTCATCTAATCCTTAAATGACTTTATTGCCCCGATCTCAAGAGCAACTTTCGCAAGAGATGAGCATAATTGCTATTTCTGCTGAAGTGAATAAAAGCGTTAGGCAAGTAGTAAAATGCTACTAAGCTTAGTATCACGCATCACCAGGGGACTGCTAATGGATTAAATGACTCTTTGTCCTTGTTTTCCTATCTTATCCTCAAAGGTTTTGTCCTGGGCAGAGATATTCTCTCGAGTCTACCAGTTGTAATATCTTTCCGGTAGAAAGGAAAACCTCGCAGGGCTTTACTGCTGTTTTCTCAGTTGTACACGCTCTAATGGAATGGGGTTTCTCTAAATCACCGGCCGTCTCATGCTGGCTTCCGTTTTTGAGCATTAAGAAACAGAGAAAGAACTCGGCTTATCAACTAGAACGGCGCTAATCAATATGTATCCTAGGAATTAAGAAATGGGTCCACTTCCTAATTAAAGTAGTAATGGTAATTTTTTATCATTCGGAGCTATTTAGGATGAGACAGTGTTTCCCCAAAAAATGTGATGGAATAGTTTGTGTACAAAAATTAGATAAATGATTTGGCTCTTAAGTAATGGATCGCAGTTAGAGAACACAGAAATTAGAAAAGCTACTTTTAGGGGTTATATATTTGTGTTGTGAGCAATATAAAGAAATCTGTAGTCATATAAAAATAGTGAAAATAGAAAAAATATAGCCAAATAGAGATATTAAAAAGAAAAAATTCAAAGAACTAAATTAATATAAAAAGGTGGTCATGCTTGAGAATATTCATTTGCCTTCATAATTAATAATTCAAATCTTCTTTTACCATATTATATATAGCAAAAAATTATCATTCTAGAAAATTGTTATCACTTTTACATTAAAGTTAATAAAAGAATGCTATTATTATTGTTAATGTTTGCAAAAACTAAAAATTTAGTAATATAAATGATTTTTTTATTTATATAAATAACAAGTTTTATGTCATTGACCAGTACGAAAAATTGTTATCTATGATCCAGAACATTTTTATACATTATAAATTTAAGAGAATGATATATCTGGATTAATTCCTGCAACAAATATTACTGCAAATGCGTTTGTCATAATTTTGAAATATATCAAGGTGCTAATAGTATTAATAAAAATAATATGCCTAATTGTTCTATAAATTTGTTATGTAAGAAAATATATTTTTATGCGATTATGCATTAAATGGTTTAAATTATTATAATTTTTAATTAATATAAAACTGTTTTTTTAGGGTTTTAAATATTGTAAAAAAATACCTTGGAAAATATAAGATGCAATTCAAATTGTCTTTCATATAATTAAAGATTCCTGGAATTTAGTTTAAAATGCAAAACACTTAAATGGCAAAATTATGTTATAGGGTAGACTAAAAGAAAAGACAGACCTTAAAAAATGCTTTAAAAACTTCCATATATTTATTTTTATTTGGAAATTCTAATCATAGTTTAATATCAGGAGCAAAAATTATAGTTAACAAATATATATAATCCTATTCTATAAATAGGAAGCATAGGTGACTAAAAAGTTGTTGATAAAACTTTTTGATTTAAATACATTATTTTTTCCTAAAGAAGCTGAAATTTTTTAAAATTTATATTAATCTCAAAAAAGAGCATTATAAATAAATATATACCAGTCAAAATTTAAATCCTTTTGCGTTGTTTTTTACATTATTTAAAAGTCTTTCCATCAAAGATCGTTTAAATTATAATGGTAAAATTCAGATGTTAGAGATTTTTTATTTTTGAGCAAAAAAAAAAAGTCTCATAACAATTAATTTTCTGAGAGAAAAAGCAGATTAAATTACAAAAAAGTTGCTTTTTATAAGCACAATAAAAAACTGGCTGTAATATTTTATTTAAAAATACTATGAAATATGTACACTAGCTTGGAAAAAGACTTCATTTAAAATTAAATTGTATCTTTTTTTTTCACAAGGGGTTTTTAAAGACATTTTGAATAACTTATTCTTTTATTTACAACAATAAAACTTTTTTTTACGTCTTTTAATGATATTAAGGAAATTGATTATTTCGGATTCATTTCAACAAAAATGTGCCTTGCTTGCAAACTAAATATATTGAATAAAATTGTAAAAACTGTATACATGGAAGTTTTATAAAATTTAATTCAAAAATTTATTTCAATATTAAATTAACTTTCTTTTTTAAAAGCATTTTTGAAATCTTCAGCAATCTTCCAACCTTAATTTTAAATTTAATCCTCTATCTATATTTTTTCATTACAATTTTCCATATACTAAGTTTGAATAATAAAAATCATTCTTAATAGTATTACTTTTTAAAAAGAAGCTGGTAAGACTTTTTTTATTAATTGAAATTGGTTGCATCTTTATATTTTAAGAGCTGTTTTTTTTATTCTTAAATAAACAACTTTTTTACAGTCTTTTGAAATATTGAGTGACTTCGTTGCTTTATTTTATTTAATGAAACTTCGTGGCTGACATGTAAAAAAACCGTCATTTTAGAAGTTTTAATGTAGGGTTTGCTTCGAATACTAATTATGTTTTGTACATACTTCTTGTAACAGTCTTTTATTCAGGCATCAACTTTTTTTGTGGTTTATATCGTTCAGATTTCATAAATTATTTATACCGAAGCAAGATGTTTGGTGACATGTCATGACATCATAAGGTAGTGAAGTGCTTTGTTTCTTAAAATTGAAAATGATAATTTTAGAAGGTATATGGTAACCAATCTGTTTTTTTTATTTTTTTTTTTACTTTTGCTGTTTATTCTTACAATTTTTGATACATCAATACAACATTAAACTTTTAGTAACTCTTTGCCATTAAATATTTATTCCGATGAATTTATGTTGTTAAATATATTAAAATTTAGTTTCAAAATCTTATTTTAATAACTCGCGACTAATTACAGGACAGCCATAAATATTAAAATTAATACGCTTTATACATCTTTATTATACCCTATACCTCTTTATTATATCTTTATTTACCTCTTACATTTTTATATACATATTTATTGGGACGCGATTTACATCGACAAGATATATTTCATTTTATAAGTACATGATGTCGATAAATCATGATAAATATTTTAATGCAGTGCATAAAAATGGAACAGACAGAATAATTTTTTTCTAGAAGAAGTGATTGAATTATATTTTATTCTAATGTATTTCGATGGTTGTACGCGTGTTGATCATGAAAGATAGAAAACATGTATTTCCATTCATAAAGTAATATTAACTGTACCGTGAAGTATACAGTAATGTGTGCCCTCTATTTACTTGAACTTATATCAAATTTTAAAAGAAATATGTTTATGTACCAATGTAAGACTATTTCAGGAAATTTTAATTAATTTGCAGATGTAACAATTCATAGACAAAATAAATGTGATACAACGCAAAGGAGCTAGTTTTGCCAACTGGCGTACACATTTCAGAGTTCCATTGTGACTTAGTGCCTCTTAACCTCCTCTTCGTTAGAATTAGTACTAAAATACTTAATTTTTATGGCTGCATGATTAATGCTAAAATTAGTTTTGATGCAGGAATATCACTTCTGTATTAAGCTTATTGTTCTTAAAAATAGAGTTGCCAAAACTAGCTCCTTTGCGTCGCATCATGTTTATTTTTTCTATGAATTTTTGCATCTGCAAATTAAATAAAATTTTCTGAAAGAATCTTACATTGGTACTTAAACAGATTTCCATTAACATATGATATCAGTTCGAATAAATAGATGGCACTTGACTTAGACTTCCCTTGATGGATTGAATGGCACTTGATTGAGACTTAGTGTCACTTAACGTCTTCATCAGAATTAATACTAAAATACTTAATTTTTATGGCTGAATAATGAACACTAAAATTAGTTTTGATACAGGAATATCACTATGGTATTAATCTTATTAATACAGGAATATGCCTTTTAATCTATAAAACATGAAACACTAAACACTATCTAAATGAGTGTCTTCTGGATATTGCATATGCTACAAAGAGAAATCTCACTGGAATTTATTAATTAATACAGCTATATTTTAAGTAGTGAAACATTTTTTATCACATCTTTGAAGTATTTGATATCACAGGATATAAAAATGAATCCACTAATTCCTTGTTTATGAGTTTTTTAAATATATTGATTTATTATAATTTTTTACTTCGCATTTTAAAAATATGATATTTTTTTCTTGTTCCTGATGAAGTATGCATTCTTACTTTTGCTAAATATGAATATTTATTTATAAATATATACATATGCTTATTTATATATAAATACTCTTATTTTTGCTTTCTTAGAATAATTAGAAAAAATTCTGCAGTGTTTATCAGTAATAAACTTCAAACCTTATTTTATTACTGGTACGAAGAAATCTAAATCTACATTTTTATACAGGAAAGAAAAATTTAATTTAGCAAGTAAAAATTTTATACCTTGATACTTATCAACTTTCATGCTTTACAGCTCTAACATTAGCTAAAATATAAAGGCTCTGAGATACAAAATTTAATTTCAAATAAGAGTTAAACACGATTGCAAATAAATAATTTGAAATACTGTAGTGTAGTAACGATGTTCTCCTCTAATTAGCTTGAAATATTCCAAGTGCAATTTTTAAAATGAGCCTGTAATAAAGTACCAAATTAAAAAGAGTCTTAGTTAAGACTGAATTGTAGTTAAATAATTGTTGCATCTTGGTTATGTAAGCGTGTACAATCAAGGTAAAGAATTTTTTCTTCAATGTTCAGCTATCGCATGCATCTAGATGCTTGTAGTGGTTGCCCATTCTGGTAAATTAGCTTCGATTATCGGATAAGGTTTCGCTGCGATAATTATTACTCATTATTATAATTACAGATGCCATACTTGTGTAAGCTTTACATGAATCTAAAATGTATTTTTTTAAAAATCTTACTACCACTGAGTTATTTCCTTTCCAACAATCTAATTTTTGAAAGTAGCTCTAGCACTATTTTGCTTTTATTTAAAGTATTTTTGCTTACAGAAGTTTATTTTTATTCAGTGGAAGGTGATTAGAAATTAATTAGTTCGTTAGTTTGAATAATTTTCATTCACTTTTAATCCCGATATATTCAAATTTCTAGGAATACAATTTATTTTTGATATACGCCTGTTCACTCGATAGAAATTAAATATCAAAAAATACGTTTACATAAATAAATTGTGTGATTATTACTGTGTACATAATCATTTGTATACTTTCTTTAATAATTTTATATGAATTATTAAAAATATAGAAAAAAAATGTCAAAAAAATAATAGTTTCTGTGAATAAATGAAAAAAATGTTTAGAAGTATTTAAAATGAATGATCGGATTTTCCTCTGAATATAAATTTTACTGAGCATCTATTTAGATGACGTTCTTTTTTCATTGTTTCCTTGGTGGTTCAGTAATTCATACCTCTTCAGTTTTTTAGGGGTCCCAAGAAACCTACTTATCTTATTAAATTAGACAACATCACCACATCAACTATTTATTAAAGTTAACTTTATTTTACACTATTTACATAGTAAGAAGGTCTAATTCTTAACTCCCTCCCTGGAAGATACAGCTTATCTAGTGGGATCAAGTTTTGAAACATGAGCAGCCCCATTTACCATTGCGAGGAAGCGCTTACAAATTCCAATATCCCCCCCCCCATCTGAACTCTTTTAAGAGTACATACATAATAAGTACACAAATAATATGTAATTCAAATACCAAAAATATAACAAAAATTCAAAACAACAATTATCATAAAATATGAAAAAATTTAAAAAGCATGTTATATGAAATACTATTCATCATGAATCCTTTTGTTTACAAATATAAATTTACATTTTTGAGATTAAAAAAAATAAAAATACTCATTAATATTTAAAAATAAACCAATATAACATTAAACATAGATTATTTCTTTAGTGATGAGAAGGAAAAAAGTAAACATTCATATATATCCTATTAATAAACTATTTCTCAGAAATAAATTCATGTAACTTCCCACTCAAAATGATACAGTAACCGTAAAGTTTTTCTGAGAAGTCCCTTTACGATTTTATTACCCAGCCACGGATGAGATTGTCTCTTCCTAGAATAACTTCTTAACTATTTCCAAACCCCATACCAACTTGGATTTCTGACTTTGATCTATCAATACAACATCTCCAATGTTCAAGTTCTTTCAGGAAATTTGAAATGATTTGCAGAGTTTAGACTAAATGTATATTGGTTTTTCCATTTAATCCATAACTGTTTTAACAAATTTATTTGATAACATTTTCTTGCAAAAAGAGTTCTTTTTGTTGAAATCTTACCTAGCAATTCAGCAAGATAGCTGAAATGATAGCTAAATTCAGTTTTTCCGAATTGAAGAAAAGGAGTGTGTGTCATAGGTTCTGTTTTCTCTAAATTATTAGTAATATACGTTAGAGAAAGAATCTCCTTACAGCTTAAATTACTGTAATATTTATTAACACTTCTTCAAATGTAAGAAACGCACGTTTTAAAATTTTTCGTAAATTAACAATCACACTCTTTACTAATATTAGCAAACAACTTCCCATCATAGCGCATGCTCTATGAATAAATTACATGTTACACTTTGACTGGTAATGAAATATCGCAATTATTGCTCTCTTACTATTTTTGCAAAACACTGAATTTCTTTTTCAGCAGCCTTGGATTATTTTCTTTGGTCATATTTTATAGTCCTTAACCAACCAGGATGGACTAAACCATCATAAGCCATCATTTTGGAGATCTGTTATCGTAATTACTCCAGTAAGACTATCACCAGGATTATCTCGCGGTTTACAATATCTTCAATTTCGGAGAGGCTCTGTATTTCCACAATTCTATTGTTACAAAAGATTTCTACGAACAGAGGGAGCTTTTAACCCAAATGCATAACAATATTCCAATCCATCAATGATTATTCTTGTGTATTTAGGATTATTCTTGTGTATTTCAGGACCGACAGCATTCAATTAATAAGTCTGGATTCAACCACAGAACCCATATGTTCTAATCTGGACAATGTAAAACGTTTTATATTAACTAAGCGGCTTTTAGAAGTCACAAAAACTGTCTTTACCTTCCTATGTTTGCTGAATCTTAAAAATATATCAAAGGTGTTTCCACTGGCATCATAAAAGCAATATATTTCAACGTTGTCGTTATTGCTCTGAAATTCATGGAAATAGTATCTGGGAACTTTTATCTTACTCGTATTTAGTCACTGTTCATACCATTATCCCATTTCTTTTCAAAATATTCTATACAAATTTTTGAGTTTAATGTAGCATGAGCAGATATCAAAAACAATGTGCAGTTTAATTGTTTATTTATCATTGTGAATTACTAGGTGATATAATAATATTCCAAATTTTCCTCAAACAAACTGATTATATTGGTTTCAACTTTCTCTTCAATTCCTAAAGTCTTGAAAAAAAGATTATTTCTCAATAAATCTTTTAACTAATTATTCAACGTTTTTTAACATCGAAATTATTCGGAAAATCAACTTTATCCAATTTTCTATGAAGTTAATAAATTCATCACATTGTTCTAACAATTGCTTATCTTATTTTTTTTTTCCATTGGATCATCTTTAATTCCAAATATTCCAATATATAATTTCCTAATATTTTAGAGTTCAATTAAGGTTCTATCGTATTTAACTTCATCCCAAACTTAAATATACGTTGACTTCCGTGTATCATTCAAATTAAATTCGATAGAAAATGGTTTGTGCAATGTCCATCATTCCCTCATCAGTCCAGTGAATTTTTATATTGAATTTTTATAACATCTGTAGAATTTACCTTGTTGACTCAAATAATTCTTACTCTGTCTAAATTTAAATCACAACTGTCAGATTCGTGTTTTTCGTTGCAAAATGCTCAGTTTATTTCTGTTTACGTATTTATAATGTAACTTGATGCATGTTTACGTTTCACCGATATAGAATATATTGAGATATTTTGTTTTACCTTATTTTCAAATAATTTTACATTAAACAGAAGTTGTATTCATTGATTTTTTCTGATCTTGTACTTCATTCTTAAGAGAATTTAATAAATATGTTATATTTTATTCCTTTTTGACATTTTGTTCTCTATTAAACTGGAAAGCAAAATTACTAGGAAGTTGGTACAAAATGGGCAGTAGTAGTAATAATCCAAAATAATCACAGTTAATTGCCAGTGATTCAATATTTCACATTTGAACGTTTCAATTTTCTTAAATCAGATACTTTATTGATTTTTCGAATTTGTCCTAAGTTTAATAAACGAATTGTATGAGAAAAAAAATTAAAATTTATTTTTTAATAAATCGATCCTTTACAATTTCGACGGCTTTTTTTATAATTTTTTTGTCGTTAAGAGAATACCACTAATTGCGAATCAGCCGAATCACTAAGTACAGTTTTAATGCAATTAAAGTTTTCGATATCTTGTAATGATATGTTATCATGGATAATTCAATACAATCAGCCTTGTATTGAAGCAAAAATTCCTGAAATTTATAAAAATTTTACTAGAAAAGGTATCTAACGATATGCGCTGTAATTCTGTCTAGTTTTTTATTTTGTTGTTAGGTTCTGTAAAAATATTAGATAGATTTGAATTCGAACTAGATAAATTTTGAGTTTTATTTAAGTTTAAGTTTCCAAAACAGCTATTTATACTTGACTTGCAGGGCGCTATAGATTCTGTACATTCTAAGGAGCCTTGATTGTTCTAGCTCATCAATATTTATTGAACTTTCTATAGATTTAAGCCTTCTGATGCCTCTTTGTGTTCTAAAAGCAAAGTTAAACTATCATTTAATTTGTAGATTACTATCATCCTTATTAAATTTTTCATATGTTCTTCTTATTAATTTAGTTACTAAACTGCAAAGTATTCTTCATTTAATTTTGTTTACTTTAAGATCTGGGCTCATTTTCGTTTTCAGATTCTACAGATCTAGGAATTTTAAAACTTAATTTTCATGCACTTGTGATCAAATATAACTTTTAATCTCTCTCTCTCTCTCTCTCTCTATATATATATATATATATATATATATATATATTTACATAGAAAGAGAGAGAGAGCTTGTAAATAAAATTTATAAAGTCCTCCCATGAACATGAAAGCGAACCGTTGAAACCGTTATAGGTCTAATATAGGTCGAAACGTTACACAATACAAATATATAGCCATGTAATGATGTCTTAGTTTAAAATGTCCTCACTAATCATTCAAAAGAAGATTATCTCCATAGAAATTGAATTAAGTTGAATTCCTTACAAATTTTGAAGGATTAGCATTGACACCCAAAACATTTTCTAAAATGGAGTAGTTTAAGTACAGATTCGAGATAAACAAATTAGCTATCACTATTGGTGCGGAGTGCTTTGTTCCTATTCATTCAAAGAGCATTTTAAATCTGTTTTATGAAAGAGTTTCATTCGTTTTGAGAGTTGAAAACAGTTTAACGTATTTTTTTATTTTTGGTTTCAAAGGGGATTTGCTTTTTCCAACCACTATTTCTAATTTAAATAGGAATCGTCTGTTTTTTAAAGATATATTGTATAAACATAAAAAAATACTCCATGGAAATAAAATATTTAAAAAAATGGAATATATTTGTTTACATAACAAGATATATCCAATCTATATGAGGAAAAAACAATTTGAATAGAAAATTTGAATTTTATTAGAATCGCTTGATCTTTGTCCTCTTTCTAAATAAGAAATACTTTATCGATTAAATTAGAACTATTTTTATTTAATTTAGATTTACTATTACATTTACTATTTATTTATTATCACATAAAAAATGGATTTTTTATTATCCTTATTTTGCATGCTCGCAATCTATAATAGGGGTTTGATGGCCAAGTGATTAGCGCTCAGAGCCACAGGTTTCGGGTTCGGGTGCCGGGGGTGCTATGGATGTTTATAGTGTTTGGGTATCAATTTTAAACAGTAGTTCCTGATCTAATATGACTGTAGAGTGTTAGGAGTAGGACTGACAACCCTACACAGTAAAAAGAAAAGATCTCCTGTCTCGAAATCTGTCAGTAGGCAGACAATCTTGGCCAAGGTACACAACAACAACATTAGCAACGCACTGAACGATTAGTGGTATAAAACTGAATACATTCTTCCATTGCCAAACAAAACATATGTTATACATAATTTTCTGAGCTTGTGCTACAGTTTTGTTTTATATTGGTGTTGATTATGATTTCAAAACATATGTTCCAACAAAACTCATGGAATTTATATTAACATTTAGAAATTACACCACTAAAAAGTAATAACCATTAAGCATTTAATAGATAATTATTTCACTTAATTTAATTTTGGTATAGTATGAAATTAAATTTTAATGACAATATTTCTCTTATCACATTAAAAAAAATAAGCTTTATAAGATGTGTTATTCTGAGTGAAAATATTGACCCCAACGGTAATTTTATTTTACAAAAATGTTAACAAATACAAACTCTCTTTGCCTCTATAACTTGCTTGAATAATTTTTATAACATGTTTTTTTCATAAGCTCATCAAAACTGCTCTATTTTAAAACTGTTTTGATTCTTTAACCAACCGTTGTAAAACAACTTACAAAATGTACAAACTTGCAAGTGACAAAAGTCATGGATATTTAACAAATCACTACAATATATATATATGAAGAATAATATAATAAATTTTTAGTACAAAAGAATTTCACTGTTAACAAACCAAATAAAAAAAATTTTAAGATCAACATAATATTAAACAATAGAAATAAAATTTAAATAAGCGCACGGGGAGTTTAGCTTTGAAGGGAATGTTAATTGAACGGTGTTAGAAAAGAATTCATACCATTTCTTTATTAGATAACATTGCCTAAGATTGTCTAACATTGAACTTATTAATATGAAAACGGACAAATATTAAATACAAATTGAAAAAAATATCAGTAAGTTAGGGGAAGGGGGGCTTTTTTGTTTTGAAAAAATTTGTAAAATATAAACTAAGCAGAAAGCATAGATACAATTTGAAACAAAAAATAGTTGTTATCGAACTACTATGTTTAAAAAATACTTTAACAAAATATTAATTGGATACAAATTAAAAAGGAAAAATCCGTATTAAATATTTTGGATACATACTTAAAGTTAATTATTACTTTAATTCCGAAATTTAAAAATCCAAAAGAAAAGTGGAAAATATCAGTATTAATTAATAAACTGACTTTATTGTTGAAATTAGATTGGAAAAAAAGCGCCATGATTATAAAAAAATTATTAAATACAGCATTAAAACGTAAGAAATCTTATATTACGATAGTACTTACTGTTACATCCCTTAAATACAGCTTAATTGTTTAAATATCGCTTTTATTATCATTATCAATAGAGGAACTATATATATATATTTACAAATCGTAGCTGAAAAACGAAATGCGTCATAGGATGCTAGGGTATTGATAATACAGCTGAATTACTACATCTTATGATTTATATTATCATTAATAATGTTATAGTAGTGATACTCAAAACTTCCAATATCAAATTTAAAAAAAAAATACATTGGCAAAATGCCACATTGTTATTAGATATGTATCATTTGACAAATAATATAAAATTTTATATCACCATTCACTTAAATATAGTATCTTCAAATTTATATTACAACAATTAATATTAATAATACATTTAAAAATAACGAATTATCTTAAATAAGGTTGTTTAAATATTGCATGTAATAAATATTGTGCATGCTATATATTATGAAATTAAGACAGTATGACTATCAAAATTGTAAAAGATATTGTGATGACAATTGTTTTGAAATATCAGACTAAAACAAAATAACAACTGTGTTCTGTATTTACATTTTTTATTAAACGGAAATTATTTGAATTAAAGTTTTATAGAAATATTGTTTTAAAGTGTAAAAATAAGTTGATAATAATATTAAAGTGTATGTCAATATTATTTTCTGATATTTTTCTATCGCTTTATACAAAAATTTACATAAATATAAATGTATGAATACAAACATCCATATATTATGCATGATTATATACCTAAAGGAAGAGTTTTTAAATTTTTTTTAAAAATTTCATTTAAAAGGTAAAGATCTTATTTTTTTCAACTAAATGGAGATTTTTTTTCCCTATAATTTAAGCACTTTCATCTTATACTTGTAGATTTTTTTAAATTTTTTTTCTCATTGCTCTAAGTAACAATGAGAAAAAAAAATATTAACAAATTCTCTAAAATAAAATTAAACGAGTAATGAGTAAAACGAGTTCTCCTTAAATAAGTTTGCTTAAAATATTGCATGTAGCAAATAATGTGCATGATATATGTTATAAAATTAAGACAGTATGACCATCAAAACTGTAAAAGATATTGTGATGACAATTGTTTTGAACTATCAAATTGAAACAAAATAAAATTGTGGTCTGTATTTTCATTTTTTTATTAAACGGAAATTATTTAAATTAAAGTTTATAGAAATATTATTTAAAAGTGTGAAAATAAATTGATATTCATATTAAAGTATATGTCAGTACTAATTTACGATATTTTTATATCGCTTTATACAAAAATTTGCACAAATATAAATACATGAATACAAAATGTATGGTTATATACCTAAAGGAAGAGTTTTTAAATTTTTTTTTTAAAAAAATTCATTTAAAAAGTAAAGATCTTAATTTTTCAATTAAATGGAGATTTTTTTCCCAATAATTTAAGCGTTTTCTCTCTATACTCTTTTCAGATCTCATTTAAGAATAAACCAAGACAGAACTCCAGTTACCTGTAGATTTTTTTAATACTTTTTTTCTTCTCCTCATTGCTCTAAGGAACAATTCCGCTGAACACGTTAAGTGCTAAAAAATACTCTCTTGACAAAGTGGCTTCTTCAGATAATCCTCTTTTTCAATGAAGTGCTTGCACACACAATGGATCTTTACTATTCTTATCTTCTCGCATAGTTTTTTTTTTCTTTGGTTCCATTGCTCTGAAGTACTAGTTCGTTTTCCAGTCACAAAGGAAAGAAGAAGTTAAGCGCAAGCATTAATCACTCTAAAATGAATGGACAACCTACGATTTCATCAATTTGTATATAAGATCTTCGTCTTACATGCGTGCTTTTGTTAAAATGTCAGAGATATGATGACGCAAGAGATCAAACTGACAAAGGGCTTTGAATAATGATTCGAATAAATTGAAACTTTTTTCTCTTGGTGATGTTTTTTTTAAAAGAAAAAAGAAAATTGAAAGACTCACAGAATCCTTTTGTTATGCCACTTACTCACTTTTTTTACGTGTCTGCCCGTAATTTCTAAAGAATTTCTAATGAGATGAGCAATCAAAAAACAAGTTGCAGTGAAATAAGTAAATCTGAGAATTTAATTGTCTTTTATTTTTTTATTTGAATCAGAGTTAGTTTTAAAGACATTGGATTACATTTTTTTATTATTGCTAATAAAAAGGATTGCTTTTTGCGTACATTTATTAATTAAAAATATGTTTAACTATAGAAAAGTGTTTTTATTAGAAATGAAACTATGTTCATGAATCAAACATGGAAATAAGGAAATATTTTAATAGGGAATTAAAATATTAAAATACAGAAATATTTTAATATTTTAATCAAAATAATAGGGTTATTTTATCAAAGCTTCTTTCAAGCAAACTATATCTATTCAAATGCGAAACAGTCAGCTATACAATTTTAATAATTATTACTAATTATTATGTTGTATCGTGTGTTACTTTTTCATTTAATAATTCTACTTAAATAAATACTTCCAAAAATAAATTTGAAAAAAATTTTTTTTTCTATAATTCTGAAACAGGTATTTTTTTAGCCGCAATAGTAGGTGTATATTATCATAATATATTATTTCATTATAAAATATTAAAAATAACATTGCATTTATTTTATTTAAAATTGCATAAGAGGTTAAAATATTTTAGTAACTACTGACACTGTTTATATTTCATTACTTTTGTTCCATATTTTAGATGAAAAATATAACTAAAGAAAGAGCTTATGTTATTTTAATTACAAATAGACCTATAGATTTGAAAGTCATAAAAATTATTATTAATATACAATTATTGAAATAATAATTATACTATTGGCATAAATGCCCATTTTATTCTGACTTACAAATCAAAATCATTCAAACGAGGGAAACGAGTAAAGCTTTTATATATTTTGCTGTTTAAAAAAAAATTGAAAATGAAAATTGAAAGAGTTTAATGGAAAGAATTTATTCGTACATTGGTAATTGAATTCGGATTAATTTAAATCAATTCTCTTATTTTTTTATATTGTATATTATGTTATATTGTTATATTATGTAATTATTTTATATTGTATATTACATAAATATGTTATATTGTATATTAATAAATATTAATTATTTTTTTCAATTTCGAAATTTCAGTTTAATAGATTATTAATTTGTTTGATTCATTTAAATAGTAAATTTGAATACAACTTAAATGTTTTTTTGAAAGCTGCATTAAAGTGTCCAATTGAAAACAAAGATGATTTTAAGTAGATAGATTTTAAATAAGACATTACATTTTATCATAATACATTTTATCATAATACATTTTATCATTATAATATATATTAAAAATAACCTCGTATTTATCTATTTATTTAAAATTTCATAAGAGGTTAAAATATTTTAGTAACTACTGACACTGTTTATAATTCATTTTCTCCCTATTTTGCATGAAAAATAAAACTAAAGAAAGCCCTTATGTAATTTTAATTACAAATAGATATATAGATTTAAAAGTCATAAAATTACTGTTATCATAAATCGTCGTTTTACTCTAACTTACAAATTCAGAAACGAGTAAAACTTTTAATATATTTTGCTGTTTCATAAAAAAAATTGAATTTGAATGAAAAATTGAAACTTAAAACTGAAAGAATTCAATGGGAAGAAATTACACCTGCATTAGTAACTGAATACAGATTAATTTAAATCAATTATTTTATTATATTGTATATTATGTAATTATGTTATATTGTATATTAATAATTATAGGGCCTGAATGGACGAGTAGCTAGCGCTCTGGCGCTCGGTACCACAGGTTTCGGGTTTAAGTCCCGGTGGTGTCATGGATGTTTGTAGTGGTTCAGAATCCACTTTAAACCGTAGGTCCCGGTCCTAATAGGATCGTAGAGCGTTGCAGGGACATTGTTACTCCGCGTCCGTATCTTCAAGTTACACGCGCCCACTGGGTAATGCAAAGTGAGTTACGTCTATGCAGCGCTTGCCTTAAGGCATCCAAGACCAAGCTGTCTAAGTGTTTGCCAGCTGCATTAGAACAAAAAAAAATAATAATAATTATTAATTTTTTTTTAGGTTCAGAATCACAATTTAACAGAATATTAATTTGTTTTATTCATTTAAATAGTAAAGTTTGAATACAATTTAAATTTTATTTAGAAAGCTGCATTAAATTGTCCATCTAGAAACAAAGATGATTTTAAATAAGACATTAAAAAAATGTAAGAATCCTGCTAATATGCTTGTATATTGATTGTTAAATTTGATTTTCTTAGGGAAGGATTTAGAATGATATTTATAAAGCTGTAAGTTATTTTTAGTAGAGGTTAAATCTGTTATTTCAGTCATTTCGAGAGAGGAAGATTTTCAGAATTATCTTATCAGAAGACCAAGATAACTCTTATATATGAGGAAACGCAAGAGTTTGGTTTTCGTTTCAAGCAAATCAACTGGGATTAGCAAGAGCTGTTTCTGTCACTAGCAGTGGAAGTTGAGGAGATTAGGAATGTTGAAATTATTCCTAATCTATCTTATGACTTTCTTCATTTCATTTCATTTGGCTATATCCAGAAATATCCCTGAGCCTCGTATTAAGATCATCCAACACTGAAATCCCGTCAATTCGGGACGGCCTGCGGCGTCCGAGCCTGTTATTAATATTCTTGACTTTTGGAAAATTGTACTTAAAATATAATGAATTATATTAGAGGGAGTGGGGCCTGAATAACCGAGTGGCTAGCGCTCTGGCGCTCGGTACCACAGGTTTCGGGTTCGAGTCCCGGCGGTGCCATGGATGTTTGTAGTGGTTCGGAATCCACTTTAAACCGTAGGTCCCGGTCCTAATAAGATCGTAGAGCGTTGCGAGGCATTGTTACTCCGCGTCCGTATCTTCAAGTTGCACGCGCCCCCTGGGTAATGCAAATTGAGTAACGTCAGTGCAGCTCTTGCCTTAAGGTATCCAAGACCAAGCTGTCTAAGTGTTTGCCAGCTGCATTGGAACAAAAAAATATTATATGGAGTTGCAAAATTCATAAAATAATGCAAAATTAATAAAATATCCATTTTCTTCCATGAGAAACGACAGATTATTTTAAATGAAGCCTGAAATACATTTCATAAATAAAAATTAAGTTTAAAATTGTATTGAATAGATAATTCTTCTTCTTCTTCTTCTTCATTGGCACATCAGCCCTTTGGTGGGCCAAGGCCATCTGCCTACTGGCAGATTTCGAAGCATGGGATGTTTTTCTTTTTACCGGGTAGAGTTGTCAGCTCGTTGCTCAACAGTCATATTAGATAGGGACCTACGGTTTAAATTGAATTCCGAACCCCTACAAACATCCATGACACAGCCTGAACTCAAACCCGAAACATGAGGCGTTGAGAGCCAGAGTGCTAGTCACTCTGCCACCAGTACCCATAATTACTATTACTGTAGTAAAACTTTAAAATTCAAGAAAAGCATTATTTAAATCTGCAAACTAATTGAATAGCATACTCTAAAGCTATCATTTTTAAAGTATAAAACAATTGGAAGCAATTTTAAATATTTACTGATATTTTAGTGCACATAACTTAACTTTACAAAATCATGACACTGAATTTTATTTTTGAGTAAAGCCAAAAAAAAAAAAATCAGTTATTAAAAAAACTATTTCATTAGCTGTATGTTTTTTTATCAATATTATTGAACTCTTAGACATAATAAATAACACAAGAAAACTTAGTCAAACAAAATGCAATCTAAAGTTAATTTCTCTCTAATTTATCTTATAATCTCTCACATTTAATTAATTGATTCATAAAAAGTTATTTTAGATTAAAAGTTTATATTTGAAGCTCATTAGTAGGTTTTAATTTATTTTAATGACACACAAATATGTAGAAAATTAAATAAATTAGTTGAATTTATATTTTTTTAAGGATTTTTTAAAACCGGAATTATCTAATACTTTCTGGATAAAGGAAAACTGAAAGTTTTCTTCTACTACTAAAAGATTCAAACATATATTGTTTATAATCTTTATATTAATTCTAATATTAATCATAAAATTTTCTATTACATATTTTTTTAAAATTAACGTTAATATAATCTTATAAGTTGAAATTTTTTTTATGAATTCTGAGCATTGTTTCAGAATATTAAGAAAAATAATTATTATTTGCAGGTTGAACTGTTTTCTGATCGGTTTCTCATATTTATGGCATTTTAAGTACAGGAAAAAAAAACTCTTTTGGAAACAGTCAGTGAAATAAAAAAAAATATCTACTAGAATATTTAATAAAACATTACATCATATAAGTTGAAATTATATTTATGACATTACTATTGCTTTATTTATAAAATTATTATTATTTTATTTATGTTTTATTTTTGATTATATTTATGACATTTTAAGCACAGAAGATTATATAAAACACTTTTAGAAACAGTCAGTGAAATGAAAATAAATATCTACTAGAATATTTAATAAAACATTACATCATATTACTTATATTTATGACATTACTATTGCTTTATTTATAACATTATTATTGCTTTATTTATGACATTATTTGTTGATTATATTTATGACATTTTAAGCACAGAAGATTATATAAAACACTTTTAGAAACAGTCAGTGAAATATAAATAAATAAATACTAGAATATTTAATAAAACATTACATCATATTATTTTCAATAACAAGAAACTGTTCAGAAAAATTCAAAATATTTATTCATGAACCCTTTTATTAATTAATCGATATAACAGTAGTTGAATTCGCAGTAAGAAATTTCCCCCTTTCGATTTTTCTACCTATTTTTATTTTTCAATATAAAAGAGACACAGTTGTAAATCACACTTATTCTGTATTATTATATTGAATGATGTTATTTTTTTTCTTTCCTGTTTCAGTCTAGTATAAAATAACTAATGATACTATCGAAATCTAACGATCTGATTGGATTTTTTTTAAATAAGAAATAAATTTTTCAATGAATAACAAAGGATTTTATACATTTGGCTAGAAAATCAAAAAATGATGTTTATATCATTTAAAATCCTTATATTTTTCATTCTTTCTTTTAAAAATAAAGTAGGGAAAATGTTCGTTATATGTAATCTATTTTTTGTTAAAGAAGATCAGATAAAACTTTTTATTAGCATAATATTTTTTTTAAACTTTGATTTGAAATAGTTTCCTGTGATTTATACTACCACTCTATTTTACTTAATTTAAAGGCATCATGATCCATTATTTGCTTATTAAATACAATAAAAATAGCAGATTTTACAGTTGGAGGTTATATTTGTTAAATTTCAGGAGTTGTGATGATTTCAATTGTGGCTTTTTTATTATTACACATCTCATAAATATGAAGTGATCTCATAAATATGAACGTCCTACGTTTTTTATTCAGGAAAATACATTTCCTTTAAATTTCATAAGAACAATTATTTTAATACTACTTACGATAGATTAAAATGTTATTTTATGTGTCTGTGCTAAATGAAAAGAAATTAAAACAAAAGTAATTCAACTTAAAACGAGATTTCAGCTACATAAACATTTTAAATTCCCAGTTACTGGCTGCATTTTATCTACTTAAACTAGAAACATGAAATACAAAACAAGACTATTTTTTGCAGCTTAAAATAAAAAGGAGGTAACATGAAGCTGTTATTTATATAAAACGGCTGAAAGTTTTGTTTCAACAACTCTTAATTCATGTTAAATCATATTTCTAACGAATTGTTGCAGTTAAACCAAGTTAAAATACTACCTTTACTAAAAAAACAACCCCCAACAAAAATTCTGAATTACATTTTTAGACACGCAGGGACATGTTCTTCTGGTATAAGTTTTGTGACATAACCGAAATGGAAAGTTATAAAATAAAAAAAGATTATAAGGGTCGCTAAAACTTAAAACATGGCGAAAAAGTAAGTGAAGTGCGAAAGTTCTGTTTTTAAATGAATTTTATGCTCAACATATGAAATAAAATTATATGGAATTGTTTCTAAAATAAATTCATTAAATATTTCATCTTTATTTTGAAAAGTATAATGATGCAGATGGATGTATAATTTTTCCGGCTGCAATTTGGTCACAATCATTTTGAATTAAAACAAAAAATGAGAGATTTTGAAAACACATGAGAATTTTTCATTTGAACTGCATTGAAAATACAGTTTAATTACAGAAAAAATTATTAGTTTATTTTATTAAGAATTGTTAAAATACTGAATTACTTGTTCACTATATAAATATTTAGGTACAACTTAAATTGATTTTTGTGTTTGTACCAAACCGACAAAACGAAGTGTTAGGGTTTAAACAGAAATTAAAAAAGCAAGATTGAAAGTTATTAGCGATTTTATTCATTTATTTATATTTATCAATATTATATATTATTCCTTTATTTATTATTTTATTTTCATATTTATCAAATCAATATTTTTCTAAGTACTTTGAAGTAATAATTAATAATCAAAATTTATGATTATTAGAAACCTCTTATATTCAAAATAATTTAAATGGAAGAGAATCTAATGCACTCTAAAGGAATTTTCATACGCGACTCATCTGTAAATGCAATTTTAAGTAAATTAAAATGACTTGAAGAAAGATGTAACAATATAATTTTAAGTTTCTGTATTTACACCAAGCCGACAAAACAAAGTGTTATGTTTTAAACAGAAACTAAAATAACAAGATTGACAGTTATTAGAAGTTTTGTTCATTTAAACCAATATTTTTCTAAATATATTGCAACAATAATTAATAATTATCAATATTAGAAACATCTTATATTCAAAATAATTTAAATGGAAGAGAATCTAATGCACTCTAAAGGAATTTTCATACGCGACTCATCTGTAAATGCAATTTTAAGTAAATTAAAATGACTTGAAGAAACAAGTAACAATACAATTTTAAGTCTTTTTATTCGTATCAAGCCGTCAAAACAAAGTGTTATAGTTCTAAACAGAAACTAAAATAACAAGATTGACAGTTATTAGCAATTTTATTCATTTAAACCAATATTTTTCTAAATATATTGCAGAAATAATTAATAATTATCAATATTAGAAACATCTTATTTTCAAAATAATTTAAATGAAAGAGAACCTAAGGCTCTCTAATGGAATTTTCATACGCGACTCATCAGTAAATACAATTTTAAGTAGATTAAAGTGACTTGAAGAAACAAGTAAGTTATTAGGTATCACTTCAGTAGACCCCCAGGGATAAAAGCAGATGACGCATAACCACCTATGGTATCTTGGGAAAACGCTTCACTTTCACTCATAATCTTATTCTAACTTATTGGTGACACATGGGGTAATTCTTAACAAAGTATGGAAGATTTTAAATAATCACAGCGAAGTTTCTAGTCACTCGAAACTTGTGTCTTGTTTGACGAAAATATAGATTTGAATGAAGTATTTTATTTAAAACAAATTAGAGTGAAAGTCTCCGTTTGTTTTGGATAGGAGGTTCGACTGATGTGTGTCAATATTCAGAAAGGGGAACCTGCTTATAAATAATTTATCCAAAGGAAATATACACAGAGAATAATTTCATTTGTATGGAATTCATTAGTCAGGAATTGTTTAATGAAAGACATTAAAAGTACTTAAATATTCAATCTTTGGTAATGTTTAAAATATGTTGTCACATATCTTTTGTATAATACATTTTAAATGAAAGATCAAGTCATAATTTTTTTAAGGTTTAGATTATGTATGTTTTCTTTTTGTTGTTTTGTACATAAGTTATACTACAATTCTTACTACATACAATGCAACATATCACGTGAATTAAAATTCCGTAAGTATTGAAATATATTTGTTCTTATGAAATTTATATGAAATGCATTTTCTCGAATAAAAAACGTAAAGTTCAAACTTTACAATAAATTTTATTCTATTATATTATAACTTAATTACCATATTTTTTACATTTTATATCCCCTCCTATAAAACATATACATATTAGCCCTTAATCATTGGTAATGTTTAAAATATGTTGTTACATATCTTATGTATAATTAATTTCAAATGAAAGATCAACACCTTTTTTTTAAGGTTTATATTATGTATGTTTTCTTTTTGTTGTTTTGTACATAAGTTATACTACTATTCTTATTACATACAATGCAGCACATCAGGTGAATTAAAATTTTCCTTCTTCCCTTTTTCAAGTATGCTATTTTATATTTATACAAAAACTGTATATTTTTTTAATGTTATAATTCAAAAATTTAAATAGATAATAAATGTAGAATAATTATATGTTGTGAAATTCCATGATGGTTATGGCTATAAAAACACTTCTTTCTAGTGACCTCTAAATAATTTGTTACATATTAAAAATTTAAGAATGATATATTTTGTTAATAGGATGATACTCTTCCTCAAGATGACATAAAAATTGATTTAATTAATTAATTCGTCATCAAATATAAATTTCAAACTTTAAAATAAATTCGATTATATTCTATCTACAAATTCTATGAACCTGTTTTTCACGTTATATATCACCCCCTAAAGAAACTTTAAACTATTTAAAAATTCTCTTCGCAGACTTAATTTCATAATATAAATATAAATAGTATAGTATTGCGTAATTTAATCAATACTTTTAAGGAAATAATCAATACTTTTAGAAAACCTTTATGATGTTTAGCAACATATGGTACCATGTTGTGTTAGTAGGTTCATACGACCAATATGAGGCAAATGTGCTGCTTTCAAATTATTTTTCTTCTATTGTTTCACACTTTTTTAAAAGTGTACGAATAAATTATTTCACAAGTCTCCCGAAACAATGTATAAAATAAAATTTTGTTAATTGACCCTTTTTTATGTTCATACTAGCCTAAGTTTAGTTGGAAAATTAATTTTCCGAAATCATTATTTTTAATGCAATCAAAATTATATTCCGGGTACTATATATTACCTTCTAAATTATTCAAAGGAATAACTAAATATAGAAGTGCAAAAGAAAAATTTAATCAAAACGCTTGAAAATATGCAAAATAATTAGTTAAAAATATGCCTTAATAGAAATAGTTTCAAGAGAAATTTCAGAATTTAATCTAATTTGATGCTAAATGACTAACTGAATTTTATATCAGTAGCCGTTTTGAACTTTTGAAGTCCTTCAAAAATTATTTTGATATTTTTAAATGAACAGCCTCCTGTTTCATAAACCAAAAAGATTCCCTTGCGTACGCAGAAGAAAAATTAATACTTTTTGAGAGATTTCTCAAAAGCCTCCTTACATTTCTATACAGTATAGGAATAAAATACAGGTAGTCGCTCCACTCCCTAGGCAATTAACTGTCTATATGAAACATTCACAGACGCTGCTATAAGGATCAGTTTGTCATGTTCAATCTAGCTAACCCGTGTCTTTTACCACTGAGCCATAGAGGGACATCCATTTGGTTTGAGAGTGAGAACTAGTTACTGGTTACTAGTTTACTAGTTTCGGAAAACTTTCAGAAACTTTCTATATTTTCTTTTCACTTTTCTACATTTTGTAAAGCAGCTGAAATCCTGACTTTATAAAATGCAAAACTTTTTTTTTATTTCTGAAGTAAATTGTCAGGCATTTAATTCTTTTTATGGCTAAAAGAATCTAAACATTTACTTTTGATACAAAATTAAGTGTTTAGTTTATTTTAAAATTGTACAATGGTTTTCAATTTTCATTAAAAGCGTCGGTCGAAAAGTTCAGTTTTCATTAAAATTTTTCATTTTTAAAAAGTTGTCATTAAAAGTATTGTTCTTGCATTTGAATATTAAAACCACTTTCAAACATCTTTGTTCTTAAACTTAAGTTATTTGTAAAACTTAACATTTATTAACAAATCAATTTTATAAAATTAATGCACTTTTAGGAATAGAGCTTTTTAATAAATTTATCCTTTCCGTTTTAATATCATTGTATTGTTTTAGTAAAACTATACAATGATATATAGAAGGATGTATAGGAAGGATAATAGGAATAATGTATAGGATGATATGTCACCAAAATTATTATAATAATTTATATAATGAATTATTTCTTGATCTTTACTTTGCACATAAATACATCAAAATATGCATTTCGAGTTCCTAAAGTAATAACAACAAGGTTTATCACATTGTAATTAAATTTATTTGCATAATTTTAAACTATTCATATATTCTTCTTAATGTACACTCAAATATATTTTAAGAGTATAATTTATTCTTATAGATATCTTCTTATATCTATAAAAGTCTTTTTCATAGATGCCAGAAAAGACAAATGACACACTTTGCATATGTTCCATAATCTTATAATTTAGAAAGACCCCCATGTTTCTAAGAACGCATCTTTCAACTCATATTTTTAAATAAATAAGAAATTCCAATCCTCTGACAAATCCTTCTCGATTAAATAAAGTCTTTCGTAGA
Organism: Caerostris darwini; assembly: GCA_021605075.1. Classification (NCBI taxonomy): domain Eukaryota; kingdom Metazoa; phylum Arthropoda; class Arachnida; order Araneae; family Araneidae; genus Caerostris; species Caerostris darwini. Next base: position 772,763 of record BPLQ01007492.1, read on the forward strand.
ATAAACATTCTCTAGGTAATACGAGTAGATGCAAGGTAAACAAGAATGTGATGGAATTTGAAGCGAGGAATGCACAATATCTTTTAATGCAGTTTCTCATTACATGCACTCATCCGAGATATTCCATATTAAAAACCTAAAAGAAGGCCGTATAATTACTCAAATTTAAATACGACTCCAAAGAATGTCTCGAATATTGTTTACCTTCAATAAATTCCTCCAGAGGAAAAGAATATAGAATTAAGTTGAAAGTTAGCAATTACCGAATTGATTTACATCACCATCTGAAAACGGCTTTCCATTTCGCTTGATGACATTGATCGATGCAATTGTATTACTCCCCGTCTGGGATTTCGGATTCTGTGCAATGCAAACACTTTCCACCTAATCTGGAAAACTTCCAAAGGAATAAATGAATCTGCTTTTAACCTCAACCCAATTCTTTTTTCGTAATTCTTTGAGGAACTCGTTTAGAAAATGACATCCAAAGAGCAAGGAACGTTGGCATTTTCAAAAAGTGTCATCTAGACATGTCACTTGTTTGCAAACGAAAGACACTTTTGAAACATTTGCCAGTGTCTTGTCTTAAGCAGAAAATGTTTATCCTAGCACGGCATATCAAGAGAAAGAAACTAAAATGGCCTTTTATTGTATGTTTTGGTCGTGACACGAGTATTACGCTTTGTTTCGATTGAAAATATGCTACTGTTGTTAAAAGAGTATCATTTGATGAAATGGCTTTTCCTATTTTTAAATTTAATGGATTTTTCAGTTGAGCTTTAACTCTAAGATCGTTATCTCTTTGTCAAGTAATTTCACATTGTATTGTTCGTTGGATAGTAATTATTCATCTACTAAACTACAAACGTTGGCATTTTTAGTGATTATTTACCATTATTCAAATTCGTAAACGTTACATGTTCCCGACATTTCTCAAATGTAGTTCTTTTAATTTGAGAATGTCTGATATGTAGGGAAAGATATGCTAAAAATGATCCATTCATAGTTAAGACAAGGAAAGGAATAAGAAAACCTGAAATGATTTATTAGGCGTTAATTATCATGGGTTAGGATGACATTTTGAAAATATTTCATTTAATGTAGCATAATTTTTAAATAATGAAAAATTAAATACAATTGACGTATAATTTTGAAAAAACTTTTTATGCCTATGCAACAAGACGAATTAACTAATTTATTTTCCAATTTATAATTAAGAATTGCAGTTTCTTTTAATTCAATTGGTTTGGTTTTTATTTGTATTTACTATCATACTCTGCAAATATGTAAATTAAAACTAGTGAATTTACAATTAACTTTGTATATTTATCTCTATAGATTTATCACATAATTTAATGAATTAAATTGCATTCTTAACAAAAGCTGGTTCTGAACATGTATACATGAAAAAAAAGGCTTCCAAATAAAATCTTAAAAGTATATTGCTTGGAACGAAATGCACTCAGTATATGCAGTATAATTATATACAATGCGTTTTATTTTCAAGCAAAACCCTAATTAATAACAATCTAAACATGATACATAAATTAATTCCTTTATTATATATTCGCAAAAAAAAAAAAAAATCCTTTGATTTTAACTTTGTTTTGAAAGGATTATTTTCATTTACATAAATTTATTTATTGAATAACAAAGATTATAATACAGCAATTTTTCGAACCTTTCAAAATATATTATTATCTACAGAGTTAATATAATTTTTAATTAAATAGTTTAATAACGACATATTAAATAGAAAAGATACCATTGGTTCTTTTACGATAAATTATTTTAGATCGAAGGAAAATTTCATTGACTTTTTTATTAAAATGGATAAAATTCAGAATTTTGTAATATTTTTAAAAGAAACTTGTAAAAACATTAATTACGAAAAAAAGATCCAATTAAAAAAACTAAAGATAAAAATAATATAATTTTACCAACTCTTCTGTGAGACTTTAATCTAGAAGCTCAAAAATATCTCAGTCAGTACAAACAAAATTATCTTAAGTTAGCAACTACTTATAAATGTATATTATATCATTATAGAAGGATATAATATTTGGGAAATAAAATAAAAAAGTGTTCTGTATTGTTTAAAGTGTGATAAGATTGCATAATACAACATAAGTCTTAAAAACTAATTAGTTCCCAAATACATTATATAAATATTTAAAAATTCCTAATAAATACAATTTTATAATTTGATAGGTTAATAATTTCAATATTCGATAAATATTAAAACGAGTATAAAATATTTCATTGATTAAATCAATTTTAAGTTTAATACAATAACAGGGAGCAATTACAATAAATTAAAAATTTATAAATATGCCAGTGTTTCCCTGATCATGAACTATATGATTATCTACTTTAAGCAAATTTGGATAATATTGGGGTAAAAATCTAAGTTTGGTTTTGTAGTTCTAGTAATCTAGTACCTGACAATTTTAATTTAAGACTTAATGCATTTTGTTGCTATACAAATTATTTGCATTTTGTAATCATTTATTCAAAATCTTTATGATGATGACTACTCTATGCATTTTCCTGGATATAAAGATAAATTTGACTTCAGTATACATACTATACGAGTCTTAAAATTCCATTTTACCGCTTTACATTACATGAAATGAAACAAGCAGGCTGCTGCAAAAAAAAGTTTCAAATATATGGGAAACCTAGATATATAAGGAAATGCCATTCCGTTATAAAATAGATTTTTCTTTTCAATCACAGCAGGAAAGAAACAGGATTCGAATATTCGTCCGACAAGAAGCTTTACAGCCTTTTTTTTTATAATACGATGATGGTTTTTACCAAGGTTAGATTTTTCTTCCTGGAGAAATGTAAAACGTTCCGTTTTTGAAAATTATTTCTTTGGAGATTGGTATATTCTTTTCTTTTTTTCATTTTTACATTCAAAATTTGTCTTCAAGGTTTGAATTATTGCTGAGGTTTACATTTGAAGACATTTTGTTTTTTATTTAGTGCATAACACAAAGACTCTATTGTTTTAAATATGGTAAGTTAAAGCAGTGTTTAGTTAAAAATGAATTTCAATATACATGATACCAAAGAATTTACCAAATTTCTTTTATGATTGGTATATTCGTTCTTTCATTTTTACATTCAAAGAAAATTTAGTATATTCTTTGGTATGATTGGTATATTCTTTTCTTTCATTTTTACATTCAAGGAAAATTTGGTATATTCTTTGGAAAAAGAAAGATATTCTTTAATTTTTTTCTTTGAAAGAAAATTTGGTATATTTTTTGATATGATTGGTATATTCTTTTCTTTCATTTTTACATTCAAAATTGGTCTTCACGGTTTGAATTATTTCTAAGATTTATGTTTGAAGACATTTAGTTTTTTATTATATATTCAGTGCATAACACAGAGTATAACTCAAAATCTTTATTGTTTTAAATATCGTGATTTTTCTTACAGCCAATTAAAAATTTTTAAGGCCATTTTAAAATTTATTTAAAAGGGATTCAAATAATATTAATTATTAAAGTTCATAAATAAGAAATAAATCTTAAATACATAAATTTTTTCTAAGATAATGGGAAAACATATTTAATATGTCTGTTTGCCTTATAAATTAAAACGTCATATTTAAAGAAAGTTACATTAATACTATTAATTAGTGCTTTCAACTACTAGCTTGTGATAACACTGCAATTTTATATTAAAATATAAAATATTATATAGCTTGTATTCAGTGAAACCTTACTGCTTGTGTTTTGTGGTAACTCACGATATTTTAAATTATATTTATTTCAGTTATTGGCAATATAGCAAACATGTTCACTGTAGTCAATAATTTTTTTTAAATTGAAAGACAATTAATGGTAAAAAGAATACTGGGAAGACCAAAAGTTCATCGCATGAAAGAGAGTTTGCTCACTTTTTTTGTACATCTACTGAAAGTACTCAACCAGGAAACTGATTCCGACGACAGGTTTAAAAGTTTGTCAAAAAACGATTTATAACACAATTAGAAAAAGGTCTGGGAAGGTACTCTTAAAATAAATTGACTAAGCCTTAGTTACTGCAGAGAAACAAAATAGAGCGTTTGAACTTTGGCCAGAAAGTCATGACCTGGGACAAGTACAATGGATAGAAATTATTTTAACTGACGAGAAAAATGGAATTTGATGGACCAGATGGCTGGAATTTCTACTAGCATGATATAAGAAATGATAAAGAAATATTCCCAAGCGCCAATTAGGTGGAGGGTCTGTTATGACTTGGGGCTGTTTTTTACAATGGTATGGGCTCAATTGACTATCTGTTTCAGGTAGAATGACATCAAGTGATACCAAAATGTCCTAACAAATCATCTTTTGTAATGCTGAATGTCTTGCTGGAGAAAATTGGTATCAGCAAGACAATGCACCCGATCCATTCGAGTAACAGCAAAAAATTGATCCAAGTCACAATGTTGAAACTGTGAAATGGCCACTTAGATCACCTGACCAAAACGAGAACCTTTGGGCTGACTTAGGAAGAAGAGTTTATGCAAATCACATTTTACATCAACAACAGAGCTGAAATCTACTATCGAAAATGAATGGTATAAAACCGACTACCCTTTGTCAAAAACTCGTTTCATCCATGAAAACAAGAATATTTGAAGTAATTTGAATTTTGAAGTAATGGCTTCCTACACAACCTTTTAAGAATTTGTAATTTTTTCTTATATGTTATTTTCTATGTTGGCCTTAAAGTTTTTACTCAGGCTCAAATATTCATCTGTGTGTTCTGTAATATTTTCTAATAATAAAATATTTGCAAATTAATTTTTCTACTTTTTTTACTTTTATTTAAGCTCAATAATTATCAATCAAATGGTATTTTAATTCCTCAGTTTAAATGTTTCCATTTTCTCAAAAATGTCTACTGGCCTTAAAATTTTTACTCAGACTGTAATTAGCTGCTAATATTTTCAACAATTAAATATATGTAAGCAATATCTTGACAAAAAAATCCAGCTCTTAACTATATGTTAAATAATTTACATTGCACTCTACATATTATTTATGGTATATTATTTCTAAATGGAAGTAAAAATTGTTGCTGGGATAATAAATATTCTTTTTGATGATTTTCATTTCAGATATTCTTCTCTTGTCTAATTTTGATAGGGAATTTTTTTTGTCGCATAGGCTTTTATTGTATTTTCTTAAAACACTATCTAAATAGAATAATAACGATGCGTTAAAAACATGGTATATCGCCGAAAGTCACACAGCATATTTTCGTGAAGGGAAAAACAATTTTTGAAGAAAGTGACATTTTGTAGAATTACCATATTCAAATAAAACGTACATAAACATCACTCTAAGCATACTCTGCTAGAAAAAGCCTTTTAGCTTCCTTTTAGTCCTAAATGGGTGCTAATATTCATATTTACAAAAGACTTTCTACCTTATACAGAACTAGCTAAATATTTTGCAGCAAGACTTTCAGTATAAATGAATATCAATTGCTTTCTCAGAATCGATCAAAAATGTTTTAAAATTTATAAATATTTTATAAACTACTTTTTTTATAAAAATGATCCCATAATAAATAGACAAAAACACCTTAACCACATAATTATAATATAATACTTGTTTTGAAACTACTTTTGAAATATATGCTATTTTTACATGCATAAATTAAACAGCGCTTCATTCAAGAAATTTTGAATACCATCAACATATAAGCAAAATGCACTCAATATAATTGTTTTGCCGAAGAAGAATGACATCGAAACAGATGACTAGTATTTAAATATAAATAGTTTGCTTGGATTTTAAATATATTTTGTGATTATTTTTGAAAATATCTCTTCGCGATAATTTAAGTTTGTTAATATGAGTTTTTACCTGATTAAGTATCAATGATCTGAGTAACGTGTGTAGCTATAAATATGAAAGTAAATGGTTTTGATAAAATATTTTATTCTGTTACCAAATTTGTCCCTTTTTATACAAACACTGCCACAGCTTATTTAGTTTATAGTACAAGATAACAGCTTATAATGCCTATACAGCTTATAATTACGGACTTATACATTAAGCATCTTTGCCTATATAGTACTTATGCTTATTACTTGAACTAGAGTAATAATTAATGAAGAGTTGTATTCTACATCCTAAATGATTATTTCACTAATCATACTAGTATGGTGTCATTATTATATAATATTTCAATGCTAGTATATTTCAGCTACTAGTATATATTATTTCATTACTATTTCACATTCTACATACTAAATATTCATTCATTTATGTCAAAACACCATTAAAAGGAACTTATAGTTATATATTATTTAAAATAATTCAGTTGACTTGACAGACATAGGTCTCAAACCTTAAATCCGTTCACCGATTTAAAAAGTGAAGAAATTGTTTCGCAAAAATAATTAAGTAGATTTTGTCTGTTGCAAGAATTAATATACTACCTTATTTAATAAATTAAGATCTAGTGTTAATTTGTAATTGATATTATGACATGCTCCAAAAGTTAAAAACATCTCTTGACAGATTTATGTAATATTCATAAAACAGTAAATTGTATTATTAAAATTACATTGTTGTACAAAATTACTAAATACATAATTGCAAAAAAAGATACTTTAATCATGCATAATTTACAAGAATAATTTAAAATTATTTTATCTATGATATTCTTAACAATAGTTACAATCAATGTTATTTTAGTTAAAAAAACAGAAGGCAACATTGTTGGATTGTAATATTTAAATAGATCTTACATTCTAACAATCTAATATACATCAGAACTATACAGTACTGGAACAGTTTTAAATTGTTTGTGTAGTGGTTTAACTCAGACTATTCAAACTTTTATTAAAAACTTATTACACTGAATAAAGGTCGAGAAAAATCGTATCAAACAAACAAGGTACTGGTGACTGTACGTTTAAGAAAGGAATAAAATACCTAAGAAAATTGTTTCTCAGCTCAATTTTGTTGTTGAACGCTACGGGCATTCAGCGCAGCTCGATAGTTACGAAGAATCGCGCATAAAGAAACAGAATATTGTGTTGCTGCACAATAGAGTGGAAATTGAGCTTTTTCTGCCGAGTTTCTGCCATTCTTTTTATTGAGATCATCCTCTTTTCGAAATAGAAATAGACTCTATTCAATTCTGTAAGACAGGAATAAAATTTCGTCCATCCAAGCCAAGCAAAAGAGGCGATTCAAGTTTATTTTGAATTATGGACCAAGATATATTTGGAGAAACTGAAACTTCTTTTGGAAGAAAGTTGAATATTTTCCACTTGGGATACAGGTCTTTTCTAACATGGAATTCTTAAATTGAATTTTCGTTCAATTTAAAGTAAAAAGAAAATTAATGTTAATAAAAAGATATTTAAAATAACATGATTTAAGAGGTTCTATAAAAATTGTTGTGTAATGGTGCAGAAATCATTTATGATTTATTACTCTTTTCCACATTTTATTGCTGATAACAAATGACAATATTGGCATTTTGATGAATGCAATAATATCTTTTTCTATTGTAAACTATATAGTTATCTTACTAATTATTTTTACTTCTTTGTAGTCCAAATACTCCTTACGATCGATTTAAACATCTATGAAATGCAAAATATTTACCTATCCTGGCCTTACTATTAACAATTTAATACGAAAATCTCGAAATGAATTGAATTAAAAAAGTTAAGGCATAGCCAATCATGAAATGGTATAATTTAGATGCTCCATGTTCATTCTATTTTGAGAAGAATGGAGATGTACAAGACTTCATCAAGCTTAAAATATTTGCAAATTTTAAAGCTGGGAAAAATTTGAATAATTGAAAATTGTATTTTGTATTAAATATTTCATATATTAGAGCCAACTAAATCAATAAAAATTTAGGAATCACTATATGGACAGAACGAAAGTTTATATTTAAAATATATACAGATAAGACAAAAAATTAGAAAGGTAAATATAATGATATGTTACACTACATTTCGAAGTAATAAATTTTGATGGGTTTTTACCAGAACCAATAATATGTATAATTTCAATACTAAATTTACTTAATAAAAAGCTCATTTTAATGAAGCAATTTATAATGAGCTTTTTATAAAGTAAATTTAGTATTGGAATTATGCATATTATTGGCTCTTGTAAAAAACCATCAAGTTACACTAAATTACACTAATTAATGTAATAAACACATTAAATTAGTGTAAGTTGTGATTCTTCAATAACGCTTTACTAAAAATTCTAATTTCTGTACCTTAGTACTAGTATAAATGTTTAAATGGTATACTATCAGTCACAAAAGGAAGCTAATAAGGAAGTAAATCGTATCCAATAAACAATGTACTGGTACACCAATTAAAATAACGATATTTAAGAAATTAGGGAATAAATTTATGGCAATATTACGTTTCATAAGTTAAATAATATTTTACAAAAGTAAGTGACAATCAAATTATCTCAAAAATGTATAGAAAATTGTAATATTGATTTCACAAAAATGCACATACAGAGGCTGCTTTTGTAGTACATCACACGATTTCTCCCTTTCTTAAGCAAAAAAAAAAAAAAAAAAAATTGCACGTCATTGGTAAAAAAAGATATCTTAAGTACGCTTTAAACAAATTTGTGTTGTTATTTTTCCTGTTAAAATGGCTTCAAGACAGAAAATTGGTGTTGACGTTTGGAATTTGATAATTAAATTAAGGGGAAATGCAAAATCTTACACTAAAATTGCAAAAATTGTTAGGAAAAGTCTGTCTACTGTGTAAATTGTTGTAAGGAATTACGAAACAACTAGACTTTTTTTTAACAAATCTCGTAGAGTACGTCAATGATTTTCAATTATCGTTATCCTGGAGCAGCGATGAGGAAAGTGTGGTTAAATTCTCCAATTATTGGAATGCGTTGCGCCGACAACTAGTAAGAGTGTTAATGTGAAAAAAGTTCGAAGAATCTTTCAATCTGAAAGATTTCATTGTAGAACTCCGAGATGAAAACTACTGAAAGACTGAACTTTAATAATGAATATGTCCATATGGATTTTTGATTTTTAAAAGTATGTTCTTTTTACCAATCAGAGTAAACAGAGTTTTCGAAAGTGATGGATATGGCAAAATTTGGCAGTTTAGAAAAGAATTAAAACTCATGACTTTCATTTCAACAGTGAAGCATTGAGCTAGAGGAATCATGGTTTGGAGGCTGCTAGTGTTGGTTAATTAACTTTCATTGCAGGTACAATTAATCGTTTCAAATTTTTGAAGATATTGTAAGATAATATGAAGTCATCAGTTGAAAATTTACAGCTTGTGTAGTCCATATTCAATCTCATACAGTATCTTCTGAAGTACTGAATGTTACAATTACTGATTTTTTCCCATATCGTAATTGGATCGGTAATCACAGTACAATATAAGATGGATATCTTGAAGTATCTTTGCTGATAAAAGTCCAGAAAAATAAAATTTAGAATTTTAGGAAGCTAGGGAATTTACTTGCTTCTTCCAGTCGAGATATTAGAAAACTTTTTTTGCCAACAGATAGAGCAATTTAATGATCAGCTGTGTTGTCCCCAGAAATTAAAAAGAAGTTTCCTTTTCAAGCCTTCTATTTTCAGAATCAGGTCTCGGCAAATTTCTTCAAAAATGACATTCTTCGTAAAAGAATACCATTTCTACAATAAAATAGATGTTCATTTTTAATGATTTATTTCCGTGAACCGAAACATTAACATCAATATGCTGCATTTTACCTGCATAATCATGGAAAGATGTTTACCCATTTGCGATTAAAAGGTTTTGAAATGCTGTCAGTGTTTTCTATACCCTTACATTAACAAAATTTAATCATCTAAGTACTACAATGTCCAATATCTTTAGTTAAAAATATTCATTCGTTCCTTTCTATAATCGAAATTCATTCTTTACGTTTAAATTAAAAATCCTATTTACTATGCATTTTCGGGAAAAATAAAGAAATACTTTAGTATACCTAATGCGACAAAAGGTCAAAGCATTCGAATTAAACTTGTCAAGGTGAATAATACCTATGATAGAAATCTCAATTCCACGAATGGGTTTGTCTGTGAAATGAAACTTGATTTATCCACAAAGTCTGCAATATTTGTTTGAAAAGAAGTAAAACACTTCTATCGAATTAAAGAACTTTATGCATTTACTTTACTATTCATAAAAGAAGCTCATCAATTACGATATTTTTTACTGATTAAAAAGTCCTCTTTTCTTCCGAAGCGGAAAATAATGTAAAGTAAAATAAGATACTCGTTCTTTTTTTTTTTTTTCAGAATGAGGATGGATTGTGTACAATTTCATTTACTTCAGCTTTGTAACTTTATTTTAATGAATTTCCGACTGTATGTATTTATTGTGACCATGCAGAGAGTCGTATTAAATAAAAATACTACTGAAGAATGTAAAAGTAAAGAAAGAAAAAAAAAATAATAATAACATTTTCTCTGAAACAAACGTAAAAACTAATTATATGATGTTTTTCCCGTCTTTTAAAGAAATGGATGAATGTAGTGTTCGACTGGAAATCTGATTAACATAACTTCGTAAAGAAAAGAGGATGAAAAGAATCATAGGGAAGAAATGGACAAAGGTAGAGAAGGAACTGTAATAAAAATGTTAAGTTAAAGTAATAAAAAGTCCCCTCTGAAGAGAAATTATCAGAAATAATTGCAAAGAAACAACGAATTTACTGCTCAGGCTGGAAATAGTTACGGTTGAAAAAAATGTCATTGGTAAAAAAATAAATGACTTTGTATTAAATCAGGATTGTATATCAAAAGTCCACATATAAAAAAATAAATAATTTTGTTTTAAATCAGGACTGCATATCAAAAATCCACATACATAAAAAAAAAAGATGAACTACACAATTGAAAATAAAGTAGAATGAAATATTATTGTAAAAAATTAGAAATTTTTGTAAAATTTCATTTAATAAGGAATTATAGATTAATATATGCATAATTGCCATAAGTCATAGTTCATTATAAAATATATAATTTTGTGTTCAATCAGGATTGCATATCAGAAGTCCACATTCATTAAAAAAAGGATGAACTTTATAATTGAAAATAAAGAAAGTAGAACAAAATGCTATTGTAAAAAAAGCCGAAATTTTTGTAAAATTTCATTTAATAATGAATTATGGAAATTATACATTAATATATGTATAATTTCTATAATACATTAATATATGTATAATTTCCATAATACATTAATATATGTATAATTTCCATAATACATTAATACATGTATGATTTCTATAATACATTAACATATGTATAATTTCCATAATACATTAATATATGTATAATTTCTATAATTCATCATTATATTCATTATTCATCATATAGAGAAAATAGCAAAAATACTATTTTTTAACTTTGTGAATTTTCATGGCATCCATTAATTTTAATCTATTTCCATTTACTACTTTTAAAAACAATTTAAACAATTAATTTTATGCTTTATTTTATGGTAGTGTATTGCACACATTATGCCTTTTAAACTTCTATAATCACAAAGAAAAATATAGATTATTCTTTTTCATTAACACCATTTTAACTTTTTTCAGTTTATTTAAATTTGCAAAACTTTGAGTGAATCATTAAAAAAAAATTTGGGTTTGATTTAATTATTAGATATTTCATAGTCAAGACCACGTTTACAAGTAGAGTTCAAAAACTCTATATTAAGACTATGCACTCTACAAGATTATAAGAGAACCCTGCTATTGAAAAAGAAACCGGAACTTTTTCAGTATTTATGAATCTAATTAAAACTTGCTAAATTGACAGGGAAGAGTTATAACTTTTATAAGAAAAATAAGTGATTAAGTAAATCCTTATTCAGGTATTTGAAGAAAAATATTTTAATAACAACGTAAAAAATTCTTGTTTCAGAGTATAGTTAACTCAGAATAAAAGCTCAGTGAATAAAAGCTTGCTCATATAAAATTACTTACTTATATAATGCATGTAAGGTAAAATTACCTACAAAGAAATCAAGTCGCGTTTGATGCAAAATAAATAATTAAATAAAATATGTGTGTGAAGGCCTTTTTTACTTTTCATCTATTAAATTTAAAATGAATATTATATTTACTAAAACTTACAACGATTACTAAAGTTATTTAAATGTTTACTAAAAATACAAATATATTACATCAATAATTTACATTACAATTACAGTTTTGATATATGAATGCGCTTCAAATAATACATAGCTATAAATTTTTACATGGATATTTCGTATAAAAAATATAAAATAATTTAAAATAAAAACTCATATTTTTTTTAGAATTAATTTTTTTTAATCAAAGGGAAAAACTCTTCTGCATCAAACTTTGACTCTTTTATGTCATTGTATTCAACCATTTTGAATGAGCGGGGAAAAAATACATGATTATTGCCTTTGATTTTGGAATAAAGGTTACTGATAAAATTGAAAAATAAAATATTGGAAAGGAAAATGTTCCTCATACACAAGAAATGCCAACATTAGATGTTGCTTTTTTCATTTCATGATTTAGCAATTAGATTATTATAGTTCTAATGCAAAAGCACTTAAAATCTACTGTCGATATAAATTCATTCGACTTTTCATTTCATCTTTTCCCTCTTTACTGGAAGCAACAATTTGTGAATTATATTTCACTAATAAATATACGAGCACTGATGTTCAGAATGAAGAACTTTTGTACAGTTTTTAAACTTTTTTCGGTTCAAACTAAGTTGCTATATGTACATAAATTGACCTTTATCTGATATATATATCCTCTCTCCTACAAAAACCTATCTCCTTCTACCTCTCCCCTTCCTAAAAAAACTCTGTATTAACTTTTCTATAAACAAGACAAAATTATACTAAACTTTTTTTCTGTTATACATGTCACTAAGTTGCTATATGCATAAAATTCGTTCTGTATCTGACAAATATCCCCCCCTCTCCTACAAAACCTCTCCCCTATTACCTTTTCCCCTTCTAAAAAAAGGAGTATTAACTTTTCTATAAACAAGACAAAATTATACTGAAACATTTCAGGTGAAATGTGATTTATATATTTTCCAATTCTCTAATCAAAGTTCAAGTAAAAAAAAAAAAAAAAAAAATTAAAAAAAAAAAAACATAAAAGGGGAAAAACAGAGAGAAAAACCCCTAACGGAGAATTTTCGACTAAAAGTAATAATAAGATCATCTTCATACCGAAAAAAAAACCCAACCAATTTTTTCAATAACAATTATAATGAAACGATGAACGAACTGACGTGTCTCATGGGATACTTTATGCACTGGCTAAGCCTACACATGCAGTCATGCATAGGTTTCTTTATTAAAAAAAAAGGGGGTGGAGGTAAAAACAGTTTGGCTATTGGTGCGGAACTTGGTGTGTGTTTTTAGATGATAATGGAGGCATGACGTCAAACTTTTGCAAAATGATGTCCCAGAAGAATAAACTTCCTGCGTTGTATAAATTTAGAGATTATGTTCAATCCTTCGGTGAACGGTAGGGGTGGGAGGAATGAAAAAAAGACACCAAAAGCAGGGGGTTGTCGTGAAAGGGATTAGGGGTATATTGCAGAATGCGAAGATTATACCAGAGGATAGGCCGATGGAAGTTTTCGCCCAAACCGATAGAGAAGGTATTGAATGAAAAGATTTTGAAAGCAGGAAACGCTTATGGGTATATCCAATCTTTTTACGTCGGTTAGAAGAAACGTGTTCATTGGAGGCGAAAAAGGAATTTTTTTTTTTATTTCCCCTTCAATAGGAAACATAAAGGAAAGAAAAATGGGAACCTCATTTCCGATTTTATTTTGCTTATTTTCATGTTTATGGAATATTCTTTATTTATAAATTAGTTACTCGCTTCAATATTTATATAAAAGATGTGAAAATTCTATTAACTTCCCAAGGCAGAGTGAAGTTGCGTGTTTTTGTGAGTGTGTACTTTTCTTCACACGCATGGAAAAAATTTTGAAATTAAAATTTACACTTCGATTAATTATGCGAGTTTTTAATGCCCGTTTTTTAATTTAAATAGGTGTAGGAATTCAACTTACAGATTAAAGCATTATTTTTGAAAAGACACTCTCTTTGAACTTTTTAATTAATATTTCAATAAATGGAAAGTTATTAAATGAAAACTAAAATCTCCCTTTTAAGTAGTTATAAAAAGGCAATATATAAAGTTTTTTATTGGAATTACCATTAATGAAAATATATAAGTTTTTAAATAAATAATTGCCAGATTATAAAATTCAATTATCGCCAAATTTGTGCATTTTTAATGGAATCTAATTAAAATATTTAAATAAGTTTTAATATATAAACAATAAACTATAATTAAAGACAGCTAATCAATAATTTGACAGAGACATCGTAATGTATCTGCCGTATTTCCAACAGAATATTAGATTTTTCACCGGTATTGTAATTAAATTTTGCATTTGTAAAATTATTCTTTCAAATTTAAATTGCATAGTGCGATTTATAATTTATTGTAATTCATTTCATTAATTTCTTTTTGATAGCGTAAGATTTTATTTCACTAAAATTTAAGAGTGATAATTACTAGTTGTTTACAATATACTTTCAATTAGTATGCACTTAAATTAATGACTAGTAATTGAATTACACAATAAAAGATAAGAGAGTCTAATACTATGTACTTAGTTAATCAATAAATTTTCATTCATTTGGGGGAAGGCATTTGCTTTTAAATCAACAAATGCAAATTTTGTAAATATATCAAATAGATCTGTACAATTTGAGTGTGTGTTTCTAAGCTAATGGGTATATGTACAATAATATTGTAAAAAATAAAGAAAAAAGTCGAATTAATAAAATCATTACCAAATTAGCAAAATTAAGAGAACTAATTTTTTTAAGATATTCTCGATAAGTAACAAGTGTTTTATTTCTGGTTTCCCAAAATATTTGTGACACAATTCTTGGCGAATTGGCATCATATTTATTGAGTTTATGCAAGAAAGTGCGTTTCTTTGCTAATGGTATGTGTTGAGGTTTGTTTGTCGCTCTACGGTCATCTTATGCACACTTTAGGCTAAACAGACCGGGACCTACAGTTTAAAGTGGATTCCGAACCATTACACACCCATGGCTGTGTTGAGGAGAATTGGTAATAGTTGGATCTTGCTCGAGGATTCCACTAACGTATTTAAGTGTCTTGCATTGACAATCATTTGGATATATGGAAGTTTTCAGGTTCTCTCCAGTCTGATGCATTAAAAGACTCGCATTAAAAGACACTACAGACTCGCATACCGCGTTTTCAACTTGAATTGTGTCCAACTTCAAGGCTCTACTGCCTTTTTCAGAAAGCTGGCTCTTCGTTCAATACAAAACCTGCATTTGTTCAGAGACGCTCCAGATCCGGTCGGATAAATAGGTCTTTGGCGTAAACTGCGTAAGTGAAAAAATTATGTTATTTTTCCATTCGAGTCTTCAGTTTTTGGTGAAAGTCCAGTTTTATCCTTTAAGACCTTTTTCTTTACTCATCATGGTTTGTTAGTGGTGTACTGTGTGAAATATCATTAACCAACAATGAAAATAGAAAGAGGTGTTTAATTTAAATTATTTAAATATATATTCATATGTTTAAACTATTTAAATATATAAAAAGTTTTCTGTCCAAAAAAGCACAGATGAATTAGAGATTCTCTCGGTTAATAATCACTGAGGGAGTGAGTGTTCACGGTGACCGTTTAAGATAATTTATTGCTTGTGCTTGCTTTTCTAAATGTCACGCGATATATAATAAATCATGTGTCATTTTGCAATCAGCTAATACATTATTAAACCGCTAAACGATGCACAGGGAATGGGTCACAAGGTGGCATGTCTATTTTACAATCTTTGAAACAAACTAAAGATAATTTATTGTATAGCACTAGAAAAAAGTAAAATAATATGCTTCATGAAATGCGATGATATTTGTATATGCAACTTTGAAAAATAATATTATAAATATAAGTAATTCTTCATTCTTACAAGGCGTAACTTAAACGGTTCATTCACTGTCAAAAATTCATGTTTATTATGTGTTTCAGAGCTAACAAAATATTAAAAATCTTTCGAAATGACTTAGAAAGAAATGAGAAAAAAAAAATTTCCAAAAAAATAATAATTTCGTATATTAAGAAAATGACTCTTTGTTTAATATATGCACTAAAGTATGTTAAAGAAAAAAAATGTTTCATTGTCACTTTTTAATCATATATTACTTATTTGATTTTATTTAACCTATTTAAAATTTGGGGGCATGTTTCTTGAGTTATTGTGTCTTGAAAGATGCTTACCTAAAATGTCCTTTTTGATTATGCATATTACGGATAATATAAATTTTTTGGTAATTTAACCAAAATTAACGAATGATTTAGGAATGTCTGCAATAATATTTTTGGGAATTTGAAGTAAACTATTAGTTTTATAAAATTTAATATTCAATGTAACAAATTATATCCTTAAATCCTGCAACATATATTTTTATAAAACTATTGTAAAACAAAATGTTTAATAATGTATCTGTGCTGAAATTTTATAATAAATATTTGTATTAAATATGCTATTAAGCTTTATCTCTCTCTCCCCTTTCCCTGGATGTAAAGGAAATCAAAACCAAACCAGTAGACTAGATATAAGATAATATATAACCAAAATAAAAGATATATATAAATAAATATATATGATATATGTAAACAAGATATAATATGACTAGAAAATGTAAGAATATTTGAGTGAAACAACTAGTTTAAAATATATAAAACATATGCCTTTTACATAGCTAAAAAAATTTATTTTAAAATCCATATTTTAAAATTTAAAATAATGCTACAAATTGGCCTTTCCTTCAGCATGTTTTGAAAAACTTTAAAAGTTTTTAAATAAATTTTTGCCGTTGTATACTTTAAATCTTAGTTTATTTCCATAAAATAATATATATATCTACGGAAATTGAATGTCAGTAATAATTTTTGTAGTTAAAAATTTATAGAAAATTTTTTAAAAAAAGGAAAAGAATGAGAAAGATTATTAAGATAAGATAAGAGATAAGAGAGCAAAGATAAGAGATAGTAATTATTTAGTACGAAAATTCAGCCATTCGAATGAAGAAACATTTCTTTTTCTTAATAGAGGATCAAGTTTGAAGTCTGTTGTTGCAATTACTGTAATGGATTAAGATGAAACTTTGATAATTTTATATGCATAGTTTTGTGTAAAAAATTTGAACATTAACTTCCTCAAAGGAAAAGAAATAAAATGCATTAAGGATCATAGTTTTTAAAACTTTTAAAATATGTTAAAGTTTGTTATTGAAAATTCATGTCCCCTTTTTTAGACGCAGACTGCCTCTTGCGCAGAAATCCACAATATGTGAGTGTAAATTCTGATGACAATGAGTACAGAGGCTTACAAGAATGCATTATCATAAGAAACTGATTAACGGCTTTTTACATAAAGTGGAACATGAACAACATATTTTTACTAACACCCAAGCAAGTAACTAGAGGATGGTGCATGCTAATTCTATGGTGCTAATTTCATGTAAAAAAATTATTAAATTAAATATAAAAAATCATTGCAAAAATAAAATGCTATAAATAAATAAATAATGCAATACAAAAAAAAAAAAACATATATTGTATATAAAAAAATCATGTAGTGTATATTTTTAGATTTTCTTAATGAGATTATTTTGATGACAATATAGCTGGTTAATGTTTCAAAATTTATTTATATTTTATCAAAAAACAAAATCATACTCATAGCGAGAAATAAAGATTCAATGATGTATTAAAAAGTATACAATTACTGTAAAAACAAAGATTTGATAACATAGTAAACGCAAAATATAATTAAATTCATTGATCAGTCTGCAGTGACCATTAAAAGTAAAGATACAGCCATTTATTTTTCACTTAGGCCCATTAAAATTATTGAAACAAAAGTCACGAACGTGGGTGACGTCACGGATAATAAATCACGTTAACGAAATTAACTGAAAAAATTCTGTCACTAAATTCCATTTTTTCAGAATATGACACTTTTTATTTTTATATTTTTTTTATTTTTTTTTTTTTTTTTCAATAACAATTTTGAAAACCATTAAAGTAAGATTCTTCGGATAGAAATAATATAAACTTCTTGTGTATTCCTTGTGCAGAAATATCCTCATGTATGCCAATGAACCATAATTGAAGTATTCAGAATTTAAATAAATTGTTGATATAGTTTAGGAACTAATTTATAAATTCCTATTCTTTTATTAAATTCTTCTTTTAATATAATTTTATTAAATTATATTTTAAATTTCTAGTTGCATCACGATCAGTGAAATACTTTAATTTTTTTGTTTACTTCAATTGCTTATTTAAAAGCAATATTACTAAAAAAATTGCAATCATTTAAAATAATTAAGAAATAATTTTTTTTAATATGTGCTGAAAAATGAAGACCATAGATATTTGCTTATATTCCCATACATATTTACATATTTGAATATTTCATATAGAAGAAATGGTGAATTACTACTTAATATACAATCCTGTATTAAGAAACACAAAAACTTTTTTAAGGAAAAATCATCTCGATTTTTTTTAACTTTAAAATAAATTTGATATAAAAGTTTTCTGAAAAAAATGTTTGCTGGCATTCTTTAAGTAATGAAGTTTTATAATTAATATTCAACAACTTATAATTTTTATATTGATTTAGTTTCTACACAAAATGAGTGAAAAAAAATGTATTTTAAACACTTCCTAAATAATGCGGAAAATCACGTCATATGTGTCATGAGGTTGCTGAATTTCTTTTTAAAATAGTATATTTATTTCTTTTATAATAGTATACTTATTTCTTTTTAAAATAGTAAATTTTTTTTCAAAATTGAGAAAAAAGAAGTGCTGGAATAATGTAAAGCAAAATTGATGGTGGGCTTTGATTAAATGACACAGACTAATGAAATAAAAGTCTAACGCTAAATTAAGAAAGTTTCAAGGAAAAATCCCTACTCTAGTATATTTCTTTTTTTGGGTACATTCGTATTTAAAAATGCGAATGTCACTAAAAAGAAATCTACTACTTTTATTTTCTTTTTAAAAAAAAAAGATTCTATGTCCTTTCTTCAGAATTTTTGGCAAGCAGTCCAAAATCATTTATCATACGTGCCAAAAGTGAAGGGATTTTCCCTTCGACCTGAACTTGAGATGTAAATGATTTATGTACAGGGTTAGTAAAAAAAAGGGTATGAATAAAAAATCAAAGTTAGTAAGAATAACATTTATATAAACACAAATATGCATCTTTCACTTTTTGAAATCTCTGATTTGGAAATATGAGTCCAAGTTTGTAAATAAGTTTATTTTGCTTAGAGATGCAGCTGCTAGAAGCGAGAGGGTATTATACGAAAAATAAATAAGAGCTAATAAATAATAATAACAGCTTATATAAAACTGAATTATCAAATCCGAAAATACTTTAGTTTATCCTTTACTTGCAGTATCATCGCTTTAGCAATATGTAAAAGACGGTTAATTCTTGACTTCTTAGAGTTTTAGAGAACTATGGATTTCACTAAAAGTTTTTGCTGTTAAGTTTTATAAAATAAAAATTACTCTATTGTAAATATATATTTTAGTATACACTAAGATTGTTATTTAAATGATATTTAACTCATACACTCAAATATATATACTGTTAATAAGCTGTCTAATTCATTTTTGGTAGTTTAAACAATGGAAAATTGTTAATTAATTCATTTAGATTTCTAAATATATGTTTTTAAAGTACTATTTTCAAGTTGAAGGAATTAGAATTAATAAAATTTAAAATTGTGCGTAAACTAATTACTGTTTGACTTGATTAAAAAGCTACTATCACTAAAAAATACGTTATAAATAAATATAAAATATAAATATGCATTTTCATAAGAAAAATTTGATAATTTCACCAGTTTCAATGATGACAATACATATTTTATTTTTATTTTTATTCTTACAAATGTAGTGGAGCATACGTATTGTAATTTGCAGAATTTAATTTATATATTTATAAATATTTTTCTTAAATTATTTCTAAAATCTGTGCTAAATCAACATATTTTATTTTTTTTTGAAATTATATATATATATTTTAATTCCTCTCAAATTCAAGCATTTTTTATGTTTGTTATTTTTCGTTATAAACGAAAAATAATTTTCAATTCGCAATTCGTTTAAAAACTAATTTGAAATTAGGTATATTTAATTATTATTAATGCACCGGATATTAATTCGAAAAGCAAACCTTTTTAAAAAATGAAATCTGTGAAACATTTTCTTAAAAAAAAATTAAACTAATAAGTTTCTCTTTCAATTAAATTTCTGATATTGAAAGCATTACATAAATGAGACCAGAAAGAGAAAAAAATAAAAGTATTTTTTTCTTGTGTTATTCTTTCTGTTCTGAAAAATTGCATAGTTCATCTATAAAAACATAATTTTAAATTTTGAAAGATTTTTTCTGCAAGAAAATTATTATTATAAATATCGAAGAAAACTGGAAGTTTTTCTCATTAGCTGGTTGAAGTTTCTATACCTTATCTTTCTTTTATATAAACAATGAGATGATATTTATCTCTTGAGAAACCTTATAAACAACCTAATCATTTTTTAATTAACTAATAGTTTTGGAATGAATTTTAATATTGAATATTGTATTTAACAGCAAGCAGTGATTGTTTTTCTTTTGTTTATCAATTTTGTGAGCCATTAATTATGAAGGATGCACAGACTATGGCTTCACTTATTTATGTCAATTTTAAATTTAAACTTCATATCACAAATAATTTCTAAAGGGTTTCTGATTTTGATTGCTGAATAAAATAAGGAATCTACTCATCGGATACTACTAAATATTAGAAAAATATTTTATTAAATATTTTTTAATTTGTTGTAAGCTAGGACATAAGAAAGTTTGTCAATAACGACTTAGCCTGAATGAATGGTCTCTATCTAAGCAATTTTTTAAATTTATTTCTTACCCGTATAGCAAGATTCTAAAATCTATTTCTTATCAAGATGTCAGCTATCAGTAATTTTTTATTTCAGGATTAAATTAAGTATTTTTTGGAATTGTCAAAAATAGATTTCATTTTAAAGCAATGCACAACGAACAAGCTGTAGTTGTCAGTAGACAATGCATTAAATATGCAAGTCTGATGTCTGTAATTAAATGGGTATCAAGATATATTTGTAAAAAAACCTTTTTCTGAAATAAATATTTAAAAACAGCAAAAAATGAAAAAAAAAAACATTTAACTAATAATTTTTAAGCTTAATTACTGCAAAAATCAAACGGAATTCCGAAGTATTTATCAAATTAATTTAACATACGTATCAAAACTTATATTTACTTTTCATTACATTATATTATTTATTTTACATTTATCTGTGCCTGTATATGCACCTTTTTTTCCTTATTTGTGAGGCCCATGGCTTTAACAAATTTGTGTATACCTAATATATAAATTAGGATCACAGTATTTCCTAGTAATCTCTTTATATTAATATGATTGATATGCGAAAAATTATATAAGAAATATAAATCTGTGTAATTAAAGATGAATAAATTTTTATATCATTCAGCAAAAAAAAATTTTTACATATAAAATAACAGATCCAATTATTCAACTTTTTTATAAGTATTATCATTAGATTTGTAATGACGATAATTAGATTTTCCTACGTTATTAAGGTAAAACTTCATATAATTTCATATTTTTAATGAATATAACTGACATTTTCTGTAACAAAAAAAAAAAAAAACATTATCTCTTTGCAGACAGATCCTAATTTTAGAAACACAAAATAAATATAAAATATAATCAATAAAATAAGAAAAAATGTAAGAAACAAGGCAGAATTAAAAAAATAGTTATCAAGTCGTTATAATACTAAAAATTCGGATATAAATAGATGTTATGCTTGACATGTAATTATGTTATTACACATAAAATTAAATATAAAGTCAATAAAAAAATTTTTTCATTAAAAGTATTGTCATTTCCATTAGAAGTTATAGTTTTATCAAATAAAAATTTTTCATTATTATTAACTAATATATTTTTAATAATTTGTTTGAAGTGCATGAAATTATTTTAAGAACATACTTCATTAATCCCTTTAGGCTCAAGGGAATATAAATAAAAATAAACTATTTTATATTTAAACAAAAAAACATTATTTTAAGAGTTTATTATATGAGATAATTAACATTTAATAGAATTATACGCTATTTAAATAACCTGCTCATAAAACGTGTTTTTGTATTAGCTATACTATAAATCAAGTATATTGATTAAACATATTTAAAAAGAATCATCCATGCATGATAATTGCAAACTAACACAACACACAAAAATAAACTTGAGATACGTATTTTTTTCCCCACTAATTAGTAACTTTAGTAGACACTGAAGTTTCACGTAACTTATCGAGATTAAACAAAAATGTTTGTTAAAATAAAATGCCGACGAAATTTGTATCTCGATAAAAAAGATGCTCAGAGGTGACCTTTTCAAAACACACGGTTTTGAAATACTTTACAATCATCGCTCGTGATAAAAATATCGCTCCTTCAACACACGCGAGAAAAATTTCTCGTAGGTACAAAAAAAAAAAAAAAAATAGCGAAGTAATTACATTCCCACAGCTTTTACCGGTATGCCTGATGTGATGGGAAGAAAAGATATAAATACTTGTAGCAGTGAACGTCATTTTGACATCTGTGCACGTCAGCACCTTGGCAGATGATATGCGCTCAAGTCGCTATGAAGGAAAAAAAAAATAAATGAATGCAGTAAATAAAGAAATAAAAAAATGCGATGAGCCTTTTTTCGCTTGAGCAAAAATTTTTTTCATGCTTATCTCTCGCGTGTTTTCTGAACCAGGTGGACGCGCTTAGTTGAAAATATCCTCAGTACAAAAAACACGGGTGGGGTATTTTCAGGGTGGATTAAAGCAGGCTGATGAGCGGTGATGGATCTACTAGCAGTGCGAGTACGGCACGCTTCTAGGAGAGAATATATTAACGAAAGAATTTGGTTTTCTATATATAACGTGGGAGGATATTTCACACCAGATGAAATTGCATATGTAAAAATGCGTACTAATTTTCAATGCCGTTTTTAATTAGTGTTAATGAAGTTTGGAATTCTATTACTCTGTCCGCATGGAATTGATTACAGTAACAAGGTTCATCGTCTTAAAAATATCATAATGTCATTGGATTGGATAATTAGTATCCGAAGAAAAATTTCTAATTGAATTACTCACATGGAGTAATGTGACGTATATATTAATTATTTAAATAACACTAAGAATTCATTATGGTTCTGTTTGGAAACGATTGGTGTATAAAAAAAAAAGAAATTAATTTTAAAAATGTTAATAAGTAAAAATGAATGCATTTGTGGTTTGAAAAGAAGTATAATATAAAGTTATTTGATAAAGAATTTACTGTATTTTAACATATTTATATTATTAACTTCCTTTAATTTCAATATCTCTATGGTATTTGTCCTTGAAATGATACAATGGAGAAATTATTTCGAATTCCATAGTAAAAAGTTTATAATAAAATTAATTTATACTCAAAATATCCTTTGCAAATTTATTATGTGGAACATGAAGTTATTTTAATGATTTATTTTTAAATTTAAATTCCTTTCCTATTAAAAAGTAAATTTTTTCAATATCATTTTGGATAAGAATTTTAATGTATATGATTAGATATTACAAATAATTTTAATGTTTTCTGAACCAGGTGGACGCGCTTAGTTGAAAATATCCTCAGTGCAAAAAACACGGGTGGGGTATTTTCGGGGTGGATTAAAGCAGGCTGATGAGCGGTGATGGATCTACTAGTAGTGCGAGTATGGCACGCTTCTAGGAGAGAATATATTAACGAAAGAATTTGGTTTTCTATATATAACGTGGGAGGATATTTCACACCAGATGAAATTGCAAATGTAAAAATGCGTGCTAATTTTCAATGCCGTTTTTAATTAGTGTTAATGAAGTTTGGAATTCTATTACTCTGTCCGCATGGAATTGATTACGGTAATAAGGTTCATCGTCTTAAAAATATCATAATGCCATTGGATTGGATAATTAGTATCCGAAGAAAAATTTCTAATTGAATTACTCACATGGAGTAATGTGACGTATATATTAATTATTAAATAACACTAATAATTCATTATTACTTGCTTAGAAACGATTGGTGTATAAAAATGTTAATAAGTAATATGGAATGCAATTTTGGTTTGGAAATAAGTATAATAAAAAGTTATTTGATAAAGAATTTACTAAATTTTAACATCAATTTTATATTATTTAATTTTAATATCTCTATGGTTTTGTTCTTGAAATGGTATAATAGAGGAAATATTTGGAGTTTCATAGTAAAAGTTTCTTAAAAAATAAATTTATACTTAAAATATCCTTTGAAAATTTATTATGTGAAATATGAAGTTATTTTAATGACTTACTTTAAAAATTAAATCGCTTACATATAAAAAAGTATTTTTTTCAGTAAGTTTCTGAATAATAATTTAATATATCATTAAACATTACAAATAATGATACTTTCATTAAAATTATTAGATTATTTTGCGATTTGTTTTGAAAAAAATATCAAAATTTGGATTAAATATTGCAATATTGAATAAATGAAAGTTGATTGTAAATGCGATTTATGTCTGATACATAATCAAAAAAGATTATACTCAATTTTGAAAAAAAATCCAATACCAAATTACCATGTGCTAAATAAATCATTGCAGTTTCAATACAGAAGCAAGTAAAAGGAATAAAAAATAATACAAATAAATATTTAAATTCAATATCAATTGAATAACTGATAATCAATTTTAATAAAATTATAATATATTGCTTTTATATTTTCGGAACAATTTGCTCTTAGAGTTATGTACAATTTAATATAAATAAATAAATAAAAATAAAATTATATTCAAATATATAAAAATAAATGAAGTTTCCTCTTGTTACTGCTTGATTTTGTTGCGCTATTCTCAAGAATTTCTGTAAAAGCAGTAATATTATTATATTAGTTTTCCACAATAATTATCGAGAGCACCCTTCTGCAGGCAATTATTCATCTTAACAATTTTGTTTTTGAGAAAAATTTGAGATTTGATTAAAATATTGGTTTTTGCGCAATTGTTTTATTTATAACGCATGGTTTAACATCTGCATATGAGTCTTTTTCCTTAAACAAAATAATAATAAAGATTATTTAGAGAATAGCACACAAACTAATCACCGATAACGAAGTATTGAGATAAAACATAATAAGGTAAAAAATCCTATTAAGTAAAATCGTTATTCACTAAAATTAATTTAATGAAAATTTGTTTTCAATTACACTTTATTTGATTATTTATTGAAAGCCTTATTTTATATTTATTATTTATTTTTATTATTAAGCCAAATACATATAGGTAGAAAATATGCATAATAAATAGACATCAAATATTGCAGGATTCTGTACAAATAACCGTATTTGTTAAATAAATTTTGATACAAAATTATAATTGTTCACACTTTAAATTAAATCTCATATTTCCGGAACTGCTCTGATGCTATTCAAATTAATGTTTCAAGTAAATACGTTTCTTTTCTCTTCTACTGCAGTTTCATTGTCCATCATTAATAAACTTTAAAACCCCATATTGTTTACATGAAGACTCAAATCATTAATCAAATCTGGCCATCAGCAAGGCTTTGGTCTCGATTAGATTCCATTAAGCAGAATCCACAGTAGCTCATGGTTCGAAAAGCCTCATGGCAAAACTTATTACTCGATCCCATTCACAAGTTCCCCTCAGTACTCAATGACTAGAAATCCACCCACCTCTTATTTATACAGCGAGCGACTGGTAAAAGTAGAAGAAAAAAAAAAAGCGAAAAAAATCCAACACCAAATCTGTCCCTGCAATAGAGTCCCCACAGAGCCATTAACTTTCATTTAAATGTCGCTGGGTGCACTCTGAAGGGAAAAATGATTATACGGCGGTGCTTCCTTTTTTTACTTCCTTTTTTTCCCCGGAACAAAGAGCTCCATTCACTATCATTGTCAGTTGTGTCACCTTTTTAACCAGCCTTAGTACGCTCCGCTAAACTTTTGGTAAGTTGGCAAAAGCCAAAGTAAGGATTTCCAGTGAGTCCTCTTCATTGGTCTGACGGATTTTCTAGACAACAGCAATTCAATTAATTTTTTCTGCCACAGTGTTTCAAAACCCCAGGCACAGTGTACAAAATCCAATTTTTAAAGGTCTTTTTTAACAATGTTATGATGTTGGGTTTTTTTTCTTGCTCGTGGCATTCGCGTTTAAAGATTGGATAAAAAAAACCCACAGAATTGATCACATTTTTTCTGTACTTTTCGGTATTGATTTACAACCTCGCGTTTTTTATTTAATGTTATGGAATGAGATAGCTAATCAGCCGCAATAACAACAGGCTGATATTTAGATCGATGGTAAAAAATCTATAATATTTTTACTTTAAAGTTTTAATATTATTCAACGAAAAGGAAAACAAATTTTTTTGGAGGAAATTTTTGTTGTTTGGATATTTACTTTTGTCATTTATTGATTTCTTTTAGAAATATACTTGTTAACAACAACAAAAAAATGTGTTAGTTATCTGTTTTTATGTTCATTATACGAAAAAAAAGGTCATAATATTGAATCAAGCTTTCTTTTTCAAATTCTAAAAGAATGCTGTTGTAAAATTATTTCAATAGATTTTTCAGAGCATTTCTGATATGAGAATTCAAGTCAATGCTATGATTTTTTTTGTTTGGGTGAATTTTGTAAAAAATGTGATACAAATTTAATTATCAAATTATAAATTTTGCTGTTTGTACTTATTTTGTATATTTTTATGAGAAGCAAACTGGATTTAAATAAGCATTTGATGCTAGGTTTGATCAAAGTTTCAAGACAATAGATGAATCTTTGGTTAAGTTACATAAAAAGGAGATTACAACAAGATTATTCCCTAAAAACAAATCCCCAACTAACAAATTTATAACTCATAATTAAATGCATAATTATTGTTTAATTATTAACGTTTGGTTCAAATAAAAATATTACAAAATATTAAAAACATTTTACGCCATGAAGAATAGATATTTGCTACAATTCCTTTATAAAATAATCATTTCGTTCGTGTAAATAATATTTTTATAATCTTAATAGCCAAAAAGAATAAAATTTATTTGAAATAAATATAATAATAAATAACATGTAAAGAATGTTAAAAATGTTTTAGAGGTAAGGGGGAAATTAGTAAGAGTAATAATGCTAAAAGATAAATATATGTAAAACTTCAGTATTTGAAACTTCAGTGTTTCAATTTGCAGAATGTTAATGCAGTTGCTGTACTTAAAAAAATCCTCACTTAAATTTAAAAAAAAATCATTGTATTGAAATTAATATCTAATATCTTAATTAATAGCTTATCAAAATACAGAGAGAATAATTTAAGTTATTTTCTCAGATTAACCAGCTCAGATGAAGAAACACTATATGAATTGACACAAACATAACTGATGTCGTTTCTTCATAATATATTTTTAATTAATCCTTGTTTTATTTCTCATACTATCACTTATTAATTCTATTGCATCTATAAATCTCAAAACATTCAAGGGATATGCAGTTTTGGAATTTTTAGTCATACAATATACACGCAGAGTCAGTCACAAAACAAACAAAAAATTTTTTTAAATTTTTGCAAAAATATTTTTAAATAACTAGCAAACATATTTTTTTAATAACCAAATTTAAATAAGCAAAAATATTTGTAAATATTTCTTCAGAATAGTTTCAATAATGTGTTACAAAATTTAGCTATTTAATAGTTTCAATGATGTCGCCTAGTGAACATCGCAAAGACGTTATTGTGATTTTATAGTTATTAATTAAAAAAAATAGTTGGATTGTAAAACCAGAAATTTAAATGCACTTAGAATAACTACAGAATTCAATTCGTTAAATCTATTATATTTTCGTGATATTATTTTTATGACAAACATTTTTAAATTACTATAATGAAATTAAGGAAGAGAGAATTTATTTTGAAATAGCTAATTAATCACTCGAATAAAAAGAAAACTTATTATTTAAATAGAATAACGATAGAAAATAATAAAATGACAACATAAAGTTTTAAAATTTCATTCGAAAATTAAAAAAAAAAAAAATTAGCAAAAATAAATATAAAAATATCTAGAATATTAATCTTTAAAAATAAAAATGCTAATAATGCATACAAACTAAGAAAAATGCTAGATGTATACATTTTTTAAAAATTATTTTTAAAAACGTATCTTAATTACTCAATGTTAAAGTACTAATTAACTGAAAAAGAATCTTAATTCAAAACGTAACTAACTTAAAGCAATTAATAAATTAATATCTTAAAAAAAATGCTAACAATACATAAATTAATGACAAAAATATCAACAAAAAGGACTAACATACATAAGAAATAACATATAAAAAGTTTCAATGAATAAGTTTTAATTAATAACAAATATTAATAATATAAGAAAAAGAAAGCTCAAAAACATTAAGTAAAGCATAATTGACAAAAACTATAAGATTAAATTGAATTTAATTTTAGACGAAAGTTTTATTCCTTTCAAATTTTAAACCACAAAATGAATAGAAATTCCTTAGTACTCACGTAACTGTAAAGAATTTAAATGGATTATGGGGATTATGAATTATATTTCATTTGGTGAGCGTTCGATTATTCATCCATTATCACCCACATTAATAAAACGAACAGCTGCGTCTGTAGACGCATGAATTTAATTCTAATAATTCGATTAGTCCATTAAGTAATTCTCACTGAATAAATCCAACTTAAAATAATTTTATTTTAAAATAAATTAATTTTAATATATCATTCTGATTTATCTAATACGAAGGCAAGTTTCTAATAAAAACTTATACTAAACTATACATGTCAAAAGATTATATATATATTTTTTAAATTATAATAAAAATAAAGATAATATATAAAGCAAAAGCCAATTTTTTTATATTTAATACATGAAATTGTACTTCTTAAATATATGATGTATATAATCTTTTAAAGTTATCAAAATTTCAAATGCTAAATCAAAAATCTAGACAGTGATAGTAAAAATTTAGATTAGATTTTCACTGATAATTTAAAATTATATTTTCACTGACAGTAAAAATGTTTATTAAAAAATTATTCCTTCTCACTATATTTTATATGCTTGTAGTTTATATTGAAGCATTTTCTTACTTGCCCAAAGTTTCCCTACTTTAATATTTATACTCTACTTTAATAAATTATAGGGCTCTACTTTAATAAATTAATTTTAGTATATCATTCTGATTTATCTAATACGAAGGCGAGTTTCTAATGAAAATTATACTGTACTATACACGTCAAAAGAGTATATATCTTTTTAAAAATTATATTAACAAGTAGTATAAAAAAAAATGTTGCGTCAGTTTCTGCTTTTTTTTCACTATATTGCAGAAAGACCTTTATAAATAATTCTCATTCATTTTTTTAAGTTTATCTGGTGCCATCTATTGGTAGATATATGCAACTTGAATCTAAAAGAAAACTAAAATTAATTAATTAAATTTAATGAATGAATTAATATTTGAAAAAACTGTATTAGCATCAAGTGTCATCCACTATAATTTTAAAAAATGTATTTGAACTCGAGTGGATGAATAAAAAGTATTTTATTAACGATTGAAAGTTTGAACAAGATATATATAGGTAGAGTGTGAGATAATAGAAAGAATTGAAAAATAAAGATAATATATAAAGTAAAAGCCAATGTTTTTATATTTAATACATGAAATTGTACTGCTTAAATAATAATTGTACTGCTTGATGTTTATAATCTTTTAAAGTTATCAAGATTTCAAATGCTAAATCAAAAATCTAGACACTGATTGTAAAAATTTAGATTAGATTCTCACTGATAATTTAAAATTAGATTTTCACTGACATAAAAATGTTTATTAAAAAATTATTCCTTCTCACTATATTTTATATGCTTGTAGTTTATATTGAAATATTTTCTTACTTGCCCAAAGGGCTATGTTTTAATATTTATAGAAATAAATTGCTTTCATGACTTTCATCTGCATTTATTTTTATATGTATAGTTTGTTGTTATTCAAACTGTGTGTCTAGCTGTCTAAAAATGTTAATTTTTTTAGGGGTGGGGATTTGAAAATTTTACATTTGAAATCAGTTGGACTCCAAATCAAAAATTTCTCCTGAAATATGACGTTTTTATTTTAACATAGGTTCAGTGTAAAATTATTTTCAATTCTTATTGATTACCTTACAGTATTAAAAGTAATTTTGATACAGCACTCATAATTGCCTTTAATTAAAAAAAGCCATAAAAATAAGTTTTTTTTTTATAGAAAGGTTTTCATTTATCAATTATAAAAAAACACCTATGTTAATAAAACACTATCTAGGTTGTAAATTTCTTTCAGCTGTATTGTAGACATATTTAAATTACTTTAAGTCCCAATTTCTTTTTTTTCATTATTGAAACAGTATTATATTTATTTTTTTTCTCTTTAGGAAACCATATAAATGCTTTCCGTGTATATTAATCAAATTTTAATTAAATATCTAGTTCAGATATTAGCCATGTACGATGTTTAAAGAATCCTTTTGATGACACCATAACGCTAAAATTACTCCTTTCACGTCAGGTAAGCCAGAGACTCTCAAGCGAAGAATACATAGAGGGACAGATGACGAACCGACAACAATAGTCTTGCACCATGCAGTACATCCAAAAAAAGTTATAGTGGAAAGCGAGTTGTTCTCCCTATTGTACGATAAAAATTACAACGTTTTTTTTCTTCTTTGTATTTTTTTTCCTTCAAACAGGAGCAGGCAGCATGTGGTGAAGACCAGCCCTTTTCATGGTCGTCTGGTGTCCACTTAATCACCAACCCCCGCGATATTTCGGAAGGGTTGAATTCATGTGAAATGGTGTGAAGTGAAGCGGTGGGAAAGAATAAATGGTGTTCATGATCAAATTCAAAGATGAGGGTGAGGGAAGAAAGTCTGTTCAGAGAAGCCTTTGTGATTGGAGATCAGACCATAGCAGTACCACTCGAGTGGACGGGGGTCCACCCTGCTCTAGCAGCAGAGTTACGTCATTATGATATCTCTCCTTTATATGTGTTCTGCTGAGCATAAGGAATTGAGTCTTCTGATTCGTAATGATTTCTATGGATTCCCTTGTTGCACGTGAAGGGAACCATTTTCTTTTTGTAGTAGAAGACTTTTTTTTTTTTTGCTCTGGATTTTCGCGGCTTCGGGGACAATTCTTCTGAATGACAGAATGCTACGCTTTTCGAATTTTTCTAGAACTGAATGGGTTGTGAAAATTTAATAGGTATATTTTTGTGTGCAGATATTTGTTTTTTAAATCCATGCGATTTTTTTAATGTTCCTACTTATTTAAAAAGAGTTAAGATGAAAATGACATTATCTAGATTCATTTAATAATTTTAAAAATCCTACATTAATTCATTCATTAGCCTCAGATACGAAAAAATAATACTATCGTATAGTTATAGAGGAAATAAATCTGTAAGCTTTTCGATTTTTCTAGAACTAAATGGGTTGAGAAAATTTAATAGGTATATTTTTGGGGGCAAAGATTTGTTTTTTAAATTCATGAGCTTTTTTAATGTTCCTACTTATTTAAAAAGATTTAAACATAAAAAATGGCATTTTCATCTTATTTAATAATTGTAAAAATCCTACATTAATTCATTCATTAGCCTCATATACGAATAAATAATACTATCGTATAATCATAAAAGAAACAAATTTGTACGCTTTTCGATTTTTCTAGAACTGAATGGGTTGTGTAAATTTAATAGGTATATTTTTATGTGCACATAATTTTTTTAAATCTATGAGATTTTTTAAAGCTCCTACTTATTTAAAAAGATTTAAATCAAGATAATGTCATTTTCATTTCACTTAATAATTGCAAAAATACTACATTCATTCATTCATTAATGTGAAATACGAA
The DNA here is from genome assembly GCA_021605075.1 of Caerostris darwini. Classification (NCBI taxonomy): domain Eukaryota; kingdom Metazoa; phylum Arthropoda; class Arachnida; order Araneae; family Araneidae; genus Caerostris; species Caerostris darwini. Next base: position 804,981 of record BPLQ01007492.1, read on the forward strand.
TAAATAATTCTATCGTATAATCCTAGAGGAAACAAATCTTCTTAAATTCTCTATGTATTTTGGAATTTTCACTTACATTTTTTCATTAAAACTCTGTACAATACTACTCTGTATACTACTAATTTAAGCATTAATTCTTTATAAAGAACTATGCGCTTAAATATTTATTAAAAATGCAGTTCAAACTGCTGAAATAGTTTCAATAATGGTTACAACATTATATAAATAATTACATATGCTTTTTAAGTTTTATTCAAAATTATGGCAGATTTAAACTTGAAGAAAGTTAATGTAATTTGCAAACGATGAAACACCGGTGTAACAGGACAGTTTAATTGTAAAAAAGTAAATAAACTGTATTTATTATGGGAAATTTTATAAAAAAAAAATCCGTTCATGTAAAATATTCCTAAAAGTTTTGACAGTTCATTAGATTCCGATACGTGAATTTTATCTACTTAATTTAACATGACAATTTAATTTAATTAATTAATTGCGAGTGAATTCTTTCATTTTTTAGACTAATACATCATTTTAAAATCTCTAAAACAACTCACACAGTTAAAAAGTTAATCATTTTTTTTTTTAAATTTGGGTATAATTAAAAAAAAAAAACGGAATTATACATATTTATTTAAAAACAAAAAAGTCATTCAACTGAAAAATACATTGATTAATTTATTTAATAAAAATTTCTTTTTCAACGTTTGAAATGTTTTGAATTACATATGTATCCCTCTAAATTAAAAGAATACGTTTATTTCAAAAGAAAATTAAAAGTTTAGTTATTGTATTTTTGTCAAATCATGACACTTAAATTTTTGTCATTTAATTTTTTCTCCCTGTTAAGATGGGAATGTAGCCGACTCTGCATTAGCCTGTTGCTCTATAACCACTTCTATTCTATATTAATTTGTAATGACGACTATCAGCGACACCTAGAGGATTGATCTGTACCCTTCTCTTCAAAGCCAGTGGAAATAAGTTTTGGTCATAAACTGGACCATGCTCATTACTGGGGTAAACATGGAAACTTCTTTTAATCTCAGTATCATTCTCAGTATCGGCCTTCATAAGTGGATCCCTGGGTTCAGAAGACTTAACCATCAGGCTCTCGAATGGCAAATTATGCTCTAGTTCTTATATTAATAAAGTTAATTTATCGTTATCGCAATTATTGTTATTATAATGATATTAAAAAAAATTATCATCGCATTGCGAAAATTACTTTTAATGCCCTCACATCTTATTTATTATAAAAAAAAGTTCGTTCATGGAAAAATAAATATAAATATAAATAGTTAATGTTTGTAATCGAAAAATAGAAATCAAATAATTAAAATTGAGCAAAAATTAAATAATTTTTTATGCTGTGATAGTTTCTCATATGTAAAACTAGACTCAACTTACAATTCAAGGAATATAATAAAGTGAAAGCTTTATTAAATATAACAGCAATAAGTGGACATTCATTTAACTTGCGAAAACGTATAAATAGCTTACACTAGACACATTAGTGTGTCTAGTAGACACATTAGTGTGTCTAGTAGACACATTATTGTAGCTATATTTAATTTTCTGAATTACTCCAAATTGATAGCAACGATCACTTTAAAAACATTTTGTGCTTAGTCACTATTTATAGTTTTTATTAAAAAAATTGCCTTATTTATCTGATTTACCCTACTGAATTCAATTTAGTTTTTAAAAAATATCAGCTTGTGATTTACTGTTAACAATTTACTTGATTTACATCACAACCATTGATATTGTTATTCATCGTTCCTGTTGAAAACTATCTGAATTAGTGCTTAACTGACATTTACTATTTCACATATAATTCATGATAGATGATTTTTAAAAAATTTAATTAAAGTCTATAGGAGAAAATATATTTCATGAAAACATAAGATTTTCTTTGTTGGTTTTTTTGTTACAATTATTATGGTTCTTCTAAATAGGCTGACGTAAATTTATATATTTTTTACTTATTTAAAATTGATAAAATTAACGTTTTGCTTTGGTTTTTGAAAAAGCGTATACAAAAGGATTCAATATCAAATTTTAAAAATAAGTATAATAATTTATTTATATCAAAAGCAGCATTTATTTATTGATCCAAACATCAATAATAAACAATATAGTTACGTTTATTAATGCATTAGAGAGCTATTTTATTTTGATGTATATTTACAGTATTTCCATGACCATTCAGCTAAAGATTGGCGACATTATTTGTTTTTCTATTGATAATTATGCTTCAGAAATATAAAAAGATAAATAGATTGTATATAAAAAAAATTAGTATATATAATTGTGATGTATTCGTGGAAATACTTGAAATTAATAGAATGTAGTTTAATAAAAGATAAAAATATGCATTCAAAAAAATATTGCTTTGGTATAAGATATTCTGAAAAAAATTTAATTTTATGTCGTCTAATATCCCCTTAAAATCATTTTTAAATCAAATTCAAGGTAAAATCTCCATATAATTAAATTCCTAAAAAATTAAAAATGCATTTCTAAAATTAATTCAAAATCAATTCAGCTTCAAAAACAAAGCAATTCAGATTTTTTTGAGCAAATTTAACATTATACACATGAAGCTTTAACTTGAAATAAATTTAACATTATACACATGAAGCTTTAACTTGCAATAAATTTAACATTACTTATTATAAAATGTTTCGTCGATTTTGTTAATAATTTAAGCATTATTATTTTAATTTTATTAAATAAAACAGTATTAAAACACTAATACATTAGTTTTTACTTTTTCTAGCTTTTTCTTTTACTAAACGCCTTTGAAAAAACGGATAAGAGCTCCGTCTTCTACCACATTTAATAGAAATCATTTTTTCTGATTGAATCGTAGTAACAGGTAAGTTCATTTCTTTACCATTAAATTTATTACAATATCATCACATATGCTTGGAAAGTATTTTTATAGAGACTTGTAATACTATTTCCCCCCTAAATAACATGCCACTGATTACTATATAAGATGTCGGGAACTACTGGACATGTTACAAAATTATACAAAAAAAATTAGGAGAGACGGAAATAAAATAGCTATAATTACTTAAAATGTAAATACAAAAGTTAATAAATAGAGAGTATCTTGGTTGTTAATAGTATGTTTAACCGGTGCTTTGTTTCATGCCATGCATTGGCAAGTATCAGAGGAGATACAAAACAGCAGCTGTAATACGATGCTTCATATTCTGCAAAATAACAAAAGAAATCTGAAGGATACACTATTTTACATAATTACTATTAGGAAGTCCAATGGAGTTATACTTGAAGAGTTTTTAATCATAATTTCTCAGATGCTTGACAATTCTTGAACCTATTACGAACAAACAAGGGAATTCATAGGATATTTTTTTTTAAAATTTATATCGTAATTTAGTAAAGACATCCTCTTCAAGTTTGTTTTCTATATAAATATAAATATGTAGAGTTTCCAAAAATTCTTAGAAATACAGTATAGTTGTTGATGTTGTTTCTTATCCCACTTGGCAGACATTTCTAGGCCAAGCCCCCCGAGCCCATATGTACTCATGATTGAAGGGGAAGGAAGCAGCTTCTGTTGTGATGGAGCACCCGTAAATAGAAGCCTTATTTTTGCTCTGTGACGCTCTTACAGTCATATGAGACCAGAACCTACGGCTTAAAGTGGATTCCGAACCACTACAAATATCCATGGCACCGCCGGGACTCGAACCCGAAACCTGTGGCCCCGAGCGCTAGACACTCGGCCATTCAGGTCCCAAATTTGTGAATGCCAACGGCACGCGGTGTTCCCAGGTGGTCACCCACCCAAGTACTGACCGCTCCCAATGATGCTTGACTTCGGTGATCTAACGAGAACCGGTATATTCAACATGGTATGGCCGTTGGCATACAGTATAGTATGCATATAAAACTAACTAATTATAATATTATACTAATGTTTTGCATATAACAAAAATTTAATACTCTGACATAGATTGGAATCAAAGAGTATCATATTTAAATTTTTTGCACACTAAAAATATCTTAAAAACGTTTATCATATAAAAGAAAAATTAGCAACTAAATTTATTTTGTAATTAAATTCAGATTTATTAAATTACGAAACTTAAATATTAAATTAAATTATTTACAGAGGTAATACTAAATTGGGGAGTGAAATGAACTTGATGTTATGTAATATTTATTTCAAACTAAATCAATATTTTTATAACTAGTGAAAGTGCAAAAACATAAATTTTGGAGTAAGTACACAACTGAGATTATTTCGTAGAACTTTATATTCCAGAGAAACGTAAAACTTAATTTTTTTCAGGGAAATATTCAAATTATAAAAAGAAGTAATGCATTGAATACCATTAAACATAAACATAATGCATTGAAAAATGCAATGCATATTACACATAATGCATTGAATTATAATAAAACATTACATTAAATTAAATCAAAAATTGCAGATTAAGTATAAAAACAAAGAAAATTTTCTTTCAAAAATCTACGGACATTTCTAATGTTTTTTATTAAATTTAACTTCATAAGTTTCTGATAATTTTTCTGCGTAAATTATTAACATAAACTATTTTAATTTTTGAATTACAATACAACTTCAATACGAATCTCTTACCAAATGTGAATAATTTAAAACAGATTTCAGTTTCTGTTAAACAATTCAAATTTTCAATAAAACAAACAAAATCCCCTTTCTGTACACAGCGATAATAATCTAATTTCAAAATATGATGAAATCGAAAATAAACTTATTTCAAAATTCTAAACAAAGCAGTATTATCGTGTATATAAATTATAAATATGTTGCAAAAATTTAAGTGAGTCAAAACATTATCCAGTGTAATTTATCGGAGTTCTTGATGTGATTTATCGGAGTTGTAAAAGCAATGAAAGGAAAGCTTAACAACTCAGGTTTAATGAAGTATGATGCCGTAATCCGATTATCACTGCTAATCCTTTTGATTTTCTGATAAACTACTGATTCTGAAATTTCAAGTCAGTTGTAGTCTTTTTGGAATGCACAATACTATGTTTTAATGGCACAAGTAATATTATTGGCAATTCAACAATAGAAATACAAACTTTTGTTAAAATGTGACTTTCACGAAGCTTTCCATTATGTTTGACTAAAATTCTATCGTAAGTAAAACTATTCTATGTCTAGTATAAATGCATAGTAAAATTCAATTACCGTAGAGTTTTTCTGGTATAGATGAGATGGCAAAGTTAATTAAATTCAAGTTTTGCTTTGCATTTAGAGTTAGAGATGGTATGCATTACTTTTAAACTTAAATTGATTAGAAATACTTTAGATTACTTTTAAATTTAAATTTATTAGAAATACTTCTTTTGACTCCGTAAAATGTTTTTCATAATAATCTAGATTTCATATTATCAAAAGCCATTTTAGGAAATGATTAAAGTTCCTAGCAACTACTTCAGAAAAAAATAGATAATATTTTTTATTATCCATAGTAAAAGATATTAAATTTGGGGAAAAATGTTTAAATTGTTTCCCATAGTATTTCTGAACCTATTTCAGGTAAATAAATTTTTTAAAAATTGAACTTTAGATAATTTTTTACTTAAGTAACAATTAATTAAGGTGGCTCAATTATGAATTAAAAACACAAAATGTTTTTTTTTTTTTTTTATCTCAAAAGTATCAAAGCTTTGCATATTTAATTATTATGCCTTTAGGCTACAGATTCAATACAGTTGAAAGTTACAGTCTAGAACATTACATTGATGCTGTTCTGGTAATACAAGAGTAGATTTACATAAATAGAATTATTATTTTTAATTATAAAGTTATAATTAAAACTATTTATAATTTTGTTATTAATCTTTACAACAATCTGTAAATTCTTCACAAAACAAATTTTTTTTTCTAACAATTAAAAAAAAAGAAGTGAAATTTCTTTTGATGTACACCGCATCGAAAACAACTCAATGTTTATTAAAAAAATGCACTTCATTAGAAACTTAACTGTAAGTAAATTATAAATATTTTACCACGATAACTATTGCGTCTCAAAATTTCGTTAATTTCTAGAATATATGTTTTTTTTTCATGAAAAGTATTGTATTATCTATTTTACTAGTATTACTTATGTAATTTTTATTACCATTTGTGATTTTTTCAATATGCTTCAGTCTTTTTTTTTACTAATATATCAAATGACCTTTGATAAGGCGCAAATGTCACTTTTCAAAACGTTTTTTTAAAGAATTGTTGAGGCTTTGTTCATTTCCAGACTATGTCTAGATCATTATACAGAAGTAAAAGTATAGTGAATACTATGGCGTTGTTTGATAGAATTTATAAATGGATATTTCTCGATACATATACTTCTTTTTTTTAGTTAGAATTTTGAAATATTTCATTCAATTTATCATACTTAATTTCTACAAAATTTAATATCAATTAAATACCATATAAAATTCAAAGGCTTTCTGAGAGAAAAAAGAAAAATGTTTTCCCTCGTGTAATTTATTTACCATTACATTAATCTGGAAGTCTTGTTAAATCGTTTCATGGTAAATAAAATGGTTTAAGATAAAATTTTCACAACATAAATGTGGATAATTGAAAATATCTGGTCTAGGGCTCATTTAATATATATAAACATTTATTTTGCTGGAAACAAGTTTTAAAATATTTTTCTGTATAAGAAACCTGCAATGATATGGGATGTATATAATCTACATTGATGGAGTATATGGACCTATGAGATCTATATAGATTGAGATTCTTTTAAAATGTAATATTTTAATTAACTTAGATGAAGTAACATATTTATGAGACGATTTTATAATATATATTCGTATTTAAAAACATTTTGATGTTATAAGGACTATAAATTGATTTCAAATGTTATCTCCTAAATCTTTGTGTAACAAAATCATCGGGCAACTCATATCTTAAGAATATGAAGCACTATATGTATTAACGATTAATCGCAACCTAATATCTCTCATTATTTCTAATGACATTGGTAGAAGATATAATGTACATAAGGAACATACAAAGATAAAACTAAAGACGAATTATACTCCTTATCAGACTTTTTGTAACCCAATATTTCGCCAAACTGTAAACTTAATACAAAGAAATATCTATGACAAATGCCAAAAATTTAATTAAAAGAGCTTTAGTATTAGTGATTTATTCGAATTACCTATTGGTCCATTGGTATCCCCTATTAGGACTTTACTCATATTATATATTTTACTAATATTACCTATTAGACCATATGTGATTTTTCAATATGCTTTTTTTATATTAATATATCAAGTGACCTTTGATTAGAAGTAAATTTCACGTTTCAGAAACATCTTTTAAGAATTGTTAAGGCTTTGTTCATTTCCAGACTGAGTCTATAAGAGTGTTTATTGTAGTGTAAAAAACAGTTCAAAGACTTAGGTTAGATTATTATAATTTAATAGATTTTGACAGCTTTAATACAATAAAATACAATAATCCTTTTGATTTTCTGATAAACTACGGATTCTGTAATTTTAAGTCAGTTGTAGTCTTTTTCGAATGCACAATACTGTGTTTTAATGGCACAAGTTATTATTGTCAATTCAACAATAGAAAGACACACTTCTGTAAAAAGTATCTTTCATGAAGCTTTCCAATATGTTTGACTAAAATTCTATCATAAATATTAGTTTAATAATAAATAATAGTAAGTGTAACTTTAGTTAAAAATATTTTCTATAGCAGGACAGATAATATACATCTCTATCAGTATCCCTAAATTTTCAATTTCTATTTTTAAACTGCAAATGTATAATATATATATCAGTTGAAAAACAGTTTTATTGAAAAGTATAAGTTATATTTAAATCAAAGAATTCTATAGCAAGATTTTGAGATTAAAGATATATAACCTAAGGACGCATTCAGCAATGAAAGAATCTTGTAATCAGAGTCTCTTCTGCGTAAAATATTTAATTGAATATTGTACCGTATATGAATATCGTGCATATATTTATAGTATCTTTTTTATCGTGCATATATTTATATTAAAAACATAAACACATATTTCCTTTAATTAGCAACATAATCTTCATTGTTCATAATACTATTTATAGTGCAAAGAGTATCTTGAAGACTTAAATATTATATGTATAAAGAATAACATCTTTAAGTTGTAAATGACCTGCCCTTCTTAACACATTAAGTACTAATTTTATTTCCCTTATAATAAAATTAAGACGTATATGTAACTCATTCAATCTAGTATTTTCAAAACCTATTTTTAAATTTTGCATAATATGTAAGTAATAGATTCAAATAATACAATAGAATTCGTAATAAATAAGCATTTTAATTATCACTGTAAATTTTTATAACTTAACTAAATGTATTAAACTATTTATTTTCATCTGCAAATGTATTTAATTCAGTCACTTTTTTTATAATCTTAGTACAATTGAATTATAAATATAAGATTATAAATTACATTTTTAGTTATTTAATGCTAATAAAGTAAAGGTTATACACTTTATTTGAATTTACTTTTATAAACTATTAATTTAGATGATTTTTCAATCATCAGAGAATTACAGATATATAAATATCCTAATTTTCATATCATTTCAATATCATTTTTCAAAGAAAAATCATTACATCGTTAACATTTTTGTAACATATAGTGCGTTTTTTCCTCATTATAAATTAAATATTTTCTTTTTTTGTTGATAATTAATATACATAAAATTTATTACCTATATTAATAATCTCTTATAATAACAGATTATTTCATTCGATTTATAACAATGACTTGTTTTTTAGAATACAAATAGGGACGATTCATTGAATAAATAAAATAATTAAAAGAATATTGTTAAATAGTTATGGATGGAATGATCTCTTATATAATAGAAATATTTACTTTATAATGCAATTCATATTCTTATCTTTATAATTCTAATGTACTAATATTATAAAAAAGTGATTGAATTAAACATAATTACATTTTTAGTTATTTAATGCTAAGAATGCAAAGGTTATACTTTTTATTTGAATTTACTGTTATAAACTATTAATTCAGATGATTTTATAATCATCAGAGAATTACAGTCATATATAAATAACCTAGTTTTCATTCATCTTAGAATACGTTTTCAGCACATTTTTCTAAGAAAAATTATTACATTGTTAGCATTTTTGTAAACATGTAGTGCTTCTTTTCACACCCTACTCACTATAAATAAAGTATTGTAGAAGAGATCTTTTCATCTATAACAATGGCTTGTTTTTAGAATACAAGTAGGGACAATTCATTAAATAAATGAAAGAAGTAAAAATACATTCATTTAGGGTTCTATAAAAATAAAAGTGAAAGAAGCATTTTAAATGAAATACTAGATATTTAAGTATTAGATTAAAATAATGCAATGGAATTCATAATAAATAGGAATTTTAATTAAATATTGTAGATTTTTATAACTTAACTAAATATATTAAAGTATTTATTTCCATTAGTAAATGTATATTTAATGCAATCACCTTTTTATAATATGAGTACATTAGAATTATAAACATAAGATAATTAATTAAATTTTTAGTGATTTATTGCTAACAAAGTAAGCTATACTTTTTATTTGAATTTGCTTTTAAAAGCTATTAATTTAGATGATTTTTCAATCATCAGAGAATTACAGTCATATATAAATATTCTAATTTTTATTTATCTTAGATTATGTTTTCAACTCATTTTTCAAAGAAAAATCATTACATCGTTAACATTTTTGTAAACATGTAGTGCTTTTTTTCACCAAACTCATTATAAATTAAACATTTTTCTTTTTTGTTGATTATTAATATATGGAATATTTATTATATATATTCTAATAATCTCTAATAATAAGATATTATTTCATTCGCTTTATAACAATGACGTGTCTTTAGATACAAATAGGGACGATTCATTGAATAAATAAAATAAGTAAAAAAATATGGTTAAATAGTTATTGATGAAATGATCTCTTATGTAATAAAAATATTGAATTTATAATCTTACGTTTATAATTCTAATGTACTAAGATTATAAAAAAGTGATTGAATTAATCAGTTACATTTTTAGTTATTTAATGCTAACAAACTAAAGGTTGTATTTTGTATTTGAATATACTTTTATAAACTATTAATTTAGATGATTTTATAATCATCAGAGAATTACAGTCATATATAAATATCCTAATTTTCATTTTTTCATAGAATACGTGTTCAGTTCATTTTTCAAAGATAAAATCTACTACATCGTTAACATTTTCGTAAACATGTAATGCTTTTTTCACCATACTTACTATAAATTAAATATTTCTATTATATAAGAGATCATTTCATCTATAACAATGATTTGCGTTTAGAATACAAGTAGAAACGAATCATTGAATAAATAAAATAAGTAAAAAACATTTATTTATGGTTCTATAAATGTAAACAATAACGAAAAACACTTGAAATAAGATTGGTGAAAACAGGTATAATGAATGTTATTATTCTCTGTTTTTATTGTGAATTTATGAATATAATCTATAGAAAAAAATATAATCAAGGATCCAAAGTAATAAAATAAATTAGCATATTTCACTACCAATGTATTATTCTGTTTTTATTTTGAATTCATGAATATGCTCTATAGAAAAAGAATAATTCTAGAATCGAAAGTAATACAATGAATTAGCTTATTTTATGCTTGCTGTTTTCATAAAAACTGACCGAGTATTTTATTTTTGGTTTATTTTTATCAGTTATAAACACAAAAAGTTTGATGAATTTGCTCAATAAAATAGAAAATAGAAACAGGTCAATAAAATAGAAAAGGTATTTGTCTATTTTATCGAGCTATTTTCATAAAAACGGACCTAGTATTTTGTTTTAGTTTATTTTTATGAATCATAAACACAAAATATTTGATTAATTGGAATGAATACAGATTTGCTTCATTAGGATTCTACAAGAAGTTCTTTCTGAAATAATTTTTCGATTGCTATCCCTTTCTTCCAAGTGCACCTAAATGTATGGCAGAATGTGTCAGGAAACTCCCAAACAAAATCCTTGGCGTTGGGGGATTGAGGGACATTCTCTAATCAACAATCGGCGTGGATCGAGTAACTCGAGCGGCAGAAAGCATCTTTGTCAATTACTGTATTCTCCACCGCTAGAAGGCGTTCGATCGCTATTTTTGTTCTGGGCATCGTTTGTTAGGATCGGAATTGATCGTCCATGGGATGAAGGGTGACCCCTCTCTTCCCTCACACGATCACGTTGATCACATTTGACAGACGATTTTCGTGTTTTCTTCTAAACGTTAGCCCTTTCCTCAAATACTGAAATGCCTTCCCGCAAATTTTATCTTCAATTTCTTTGAAATAGATATATCTTGGGATATGTTACGTGAATTATTTGAAGTTATCCAATCCATCAATCTTGGTTTACTTTGATTCAGTTATCTTGGATGAATTCAGTTTGCAGATAATTCCACGTTTGTTCTATCTTTTAATGTTTTAGTGATACGTAGTACATGCCACTTTCAATAATCTAATTATCTCTGTATTATACTAACTAGTATCAGAAATTTGGTAATATTAATGATTTTCACTGATGGCATTCTCAAGAAAATGGAACTAATTGTAGACAAATTATAAGATTCATGTATTATGATCAATATTTTGCTAAAAGGCATTTAATAAAATTTGTTCTTTCCTTGTTAATCTATGCAGTTTTATAGATTTTTTTTATATCTTCGTTATAAGATAAATTGATACTTATTCTCAAAGAAAATAATAAAAAAAAGTAATTACAATTTGATATTTAAAAAAAAAAGTGAAAGTATAAAGTATTTAAAAAAATAAAGTAAAAAAAGTTAAAACCAATAAGGTGAAGCAAAGTAAAAAAGGTAATAAGGCATTTTAAATAAAGAATAAATAAAAAAAGTAATTAATGATTTAATGATTACAATGTAATTAATGATTTTTACAAATGGCATTCTCAAGAAAAGGGAACTAATTGCAGACAAAATATAAGATTCATGTAATAATCAATATTTTGCTAAAAGGCATCTAATAAAATTTGTTCTCTCCATGTTACATTATACAGTTTTACAGATTTTTTTCTATCTGCTTTGTAAGATAAAATGGTACGTATTCTCAAAGGAAATAATCAAAAAATAGTAATTGCACTATGGCATTTAAAATAAAAGTAAAGAATTTAAAAAAAGTTAAAACTAATATGGTGAAGAAAAGTGAAGTGATAAGATATTTTAAATAAAACATAAATAAAAAAAACTGATTTGTAAATTATTCAGAAAACTATATTAATTTACACACAATAAGGAATTAAAAAAAATAAAATCATAAATAATATTTTTAAGTAACATTTTTAAATGTATTATAAGAAAAATAATATAATAGTTATAATTTTGTTTAATATTTTATGAAACATTTAAAAATCAATGTATAAAGATAATTGCTTTGTGTGGTAATAAAACTTAAAAGAATTTTAAAAGAGAGGAGTTAATTAAAAAAAACGTTACATTTAACTCTGAACCAAGATACATTGATTTTATTTAATATCTATGTCTTTTAACTTTAACGAAAATATACGTTTCTAAAACATTTCGTACCACAAATAAGCGAATAATAATAATTTTAATTAAAAAAAAAATTCTTAGATTAAAGAACCAATATTCATCGACATGCTTTATTGAATTATTCCGTGAAACCGTGTCCCAATCCCAACTATTGTTGGATCACGACTGTATGAGAGGATACCTCTACTATATAGTATTGACATCACAAACTTGTATTGTATATATATTGTATTACAAACATGCATTGTATAACAAACATATTGTCCACTTCAAGGCATGGTGAAACTTATGAAACTAGCATATCTCCATTGTTGTTGAAAACTTCATGGTGACTTCGAGTTGGCTTGGATTGGTGAGTTAAAGGACTATTGCGGAAAGGATTTGGGTTGATTTTTTTATTTGTATTCTGACTGGCATTATCTAAAATTATATTAACTTGTATATGTATTTTTCGTATAAGTAGTGCTATTTTATATATATAATTTGCTCAACACTGTTTATTAAGATCATTAAACAACATTTAAGACATTCAATAGACTTGACATATTTTAAACTTCTTATAGACAAAAGAGAATATTTTAAGAGTTTTAATATTTTAACACATAATTTACTACACAATTTTAAGAGCTATTACAGTTTTACATTACATGCATTGATGGTTAATTAATTTAGAAAATTACCTGGATCAAATTATTTACTTTATTCTTAAAATTAATTATCTTATTTAAGAAAACTGATTTATTTCATTTTACAATAATAAAAAGTGCATGCAAATAAAATGCTTTTTAAAGATATACAAACAAATTAAATGTAATGAGAAATTAATTATTTGTTTTAACTTTTTAAGTAAATTTTATTTTTTTGTATAAAAAATAAAATTTACTTAAAAACGTTAAATATAAATTATTTTTACTTTACTTTTACCTCTTAATTACAAAGTGTAATTAACGTACATAAAACACTGTAAATAGAATTAAAAAAATAATACAATTGCAAAACATAAAATATAAGATAAAATACACTTCTCACATAAAATATAAGAATAGAAATGATAGAAATCTTTGCATATCGTTTTGAAAAATTGGTGTGATATATCATTTAAGATAAATTCACCATTACCCGAATATACCAGCAACCACTTTTTCAACTTTCAGATTATAATGTTAAAAGATTAATGAATAGAAATATCTGAACTAGTGACATTGAAAGTCTTGGCTTAGTATGACACTTCAAAAGTATTATCTTTTATACATGAAAACAAATAATAAAATATTTATTTATAATATCTTTTACAGTAGCCAGAAAAAAATTAGACACATTTATCCTTTAAGAAATGTTAAAACTATTATGAACGACATTTTGGAGCATTTTGGTTTGACTATAAATCGTCACTAAGAACTTATGGTTTATTCTTAGTGTTACATAATTTTAACTAAATAATACAAATAACTTGACTTTTTTCTGAATTTGGATGCCTCGTCTTTGATAAATCATTTGTATAATATTTTTCCTTAGACTATCATTCTACAAAATACAATACAATACAATAAATCAATTTTTATATTAAATGAAATTTTTGGTTTCACATTTTTTCTATAAATTTAAATAATAAGATAATAAGAATATTTATCAAATAGCTTCTTTTAATATACATGTCAACTTTTTATAAAAAAGAAACTTAATATTTTTAATATTCTAGTTATAATATTTAATTTTTAAAAAACTTCTACAAAGTAGAAGCATAGTCATATACAATGTTTACGCATAGTCAAATACAGGTCTATGCATACTCATATATATATATATATATGTTTTAACTTATTTTTGTCATAAATAATATACTACAACTACATTCTACTAGCCTTTTAAATATTGAATATTTTTTTTATTTAAAAAGAAACAGTCGGAAAAAAACAGAATGTTATTTTAAAAATTATTAAAATAACTTTTAAAGATTTATTAGAAGGATTATTAAAAATACTACAAACGAAGTAAATGCCTTAAATGAAAATAATGCTTTAAAAATAATTTTAATAGTTAATAATATTTATTTATTCTAATATGAATTAAATTTATATCCTTTAAATTTAATTAATATCTATATCTTTTAATATAGATTTCCTTTTTCGTAAAGATATTTAAACGAATAAGCTATTTTTGCAATTATTACAGAAAAATTAAACTCCAATAATTACATAATTATATTAAAAATTAATAAAGAAGTTACAAAATTCGCTGATACTGAATACGTTGAAACTTTGCCATGTAAAAAAATTAATTGAATAAAAAAAATCAGCATTAATAAAATAAATTATTAATTATTAAATAAAATCATAAAGTCATTAAATTAGTCATTAAATAAATGTGAAATAAAGTTCAATAATATATATTTTAACAAATTTAAGTCATGACTTACTTCATTCTCAAAACTCTAACAAATTACCACGATATATTTAATTTATTTATTTTTTGCATTTGCATCTGTAGAATCACTGTATTTAACATGCTCAACGATTTAAATTAATCTGAAACATTTCCAGATTCCCCTTTTAAACGATTAATGATTTAAAATTTATTTAAAATATAGTCTTGATTACTTTAATCTTGCATTGATTCTCGTAAAATTACCCCGTAAACTCTCTGTAGTTAAATTAGGTAGGATATGCGACACTTAATTTCGTAGTTAACGTCAGTTTAGTCGCTTTACATCTATTAACAGACTTGTTAGGTAAATACCTATCAAGTTCTACCGTAAAGCTGTTGTTACAGAAGGGGGATATACTGAAAGCTTTCACGATTAAGATAATTCGCGCTTGACGCATTATACCTCAAAAACGGATTATCAAAATACGCGAACATCAATCATTATCTATCTTATAATTATTTAAGTATTCTAGAGTAAATTAATCGTTACTAGATACGATAAAATGAACCAGTTTTCTTTAGAAGCTGTCAAAAGAAATAACAGACTTAATTTACAAATTTCGACGAGATGTTTCAACAATGCTGACACATCTCGAAATTATTTTCATTGAGAAAAATAAAAGTTTGGTTAATAACTCACCAGAATTACAAACTATTTCATTCAGAAAACCACTAAATTATTTTAAGTTTTCACAGAATTTTTTTATTAAGAAGTATTCCAATATTTTTAACTAATCAGAATTACAAAATATTTCTTTCAGAAAACCAATATATTATTTTAAGTCACGCAGAATTTTATTAATAAGAAGTATTCTAATATTTTAACTCATCAGAATTAGTAAATATTTCATTCATAAAACAAATGTATTATTTTAAGTCACACAAAATTTTATTAATAAGAATTATTGAAAAATTTTATAAGGTCTTGCACAAAAAATAGATTATGTCATAAATAAAATGTATTATTTCTCGATTAGGCATATTAAATTAATTTAAGGAATTTCCCATTTGATGTTGTTATATTTAGATTAATTTTCTTGCTCTTGCTTTTCTTTTCTCAATTTCTACTGGTCTAAAAGACCATTTAAGACCATCCGTACTACCTTGCCCTAAAACCGTCCCACCATCCTTAAGACACATTAAAAATAATAAGTATAGGGGAAAAATATTTATATATACAAAGTATATACAGTCTGAGTAAAAACTTTAAGGCCAGTAGACAATTTTGAGAAAATGGAAACATTTAAACTGAGGAATTAAAATACCATTTGATTTATAGTTATTGAGCTTAAATAAAAGTAAAAAAAGTAGAAAAATTAATTTGCAAATTTTTTATTATTGGAAAATATTACAGAACACACAAATGAATATTTGAGCCTGAGTAAAAACTTTAAGGCCAACATAGAAAATAACATATAAGAAAAAAATTACAAATTCTTAGAAGGTTGTGTAGGAGCCATTACTTCGAATTACTTCAAATATTCTTGTTTTCATGGATGAAACGAGTTTTTGACAAAGGGTGGGGTCGGTTTTATACCATTCATCTTCGATAGTAGATTTCAGCTCTGTTGTTGATGTAAAATGTCTCCCATTTGCATAAACTCTTCTTGCTAAGTCAGCCCAAAGGTTCTCGATTGGGTTGAGGTCAGGTGATCTAGCTGGCCATTTCACAGTTTCAACATTGTTGACTTGGGACCAATTTTTTGTGCTGTTACTCGAATGGATCGGTGCATTGTCTTGCTGATATTTCCAATTTTCTCCAGCAAAACATTCAGCATTTGGCAAAAGATGATTTATTAGGACAATTTGGTATCCTTGTGAATTCATTCTATCTGAAATGAATGCAATTGAGCCCACACCATCGTAAGAAAAACAGCCCCAAGGCATAACAGACACTCCACCTAACTGGCGCTTGGAGAATATTTCTTTTTCATTTCTTATATCATGCCAGTAGAAATTCCTGCCATCTGGTCCATCCAAATTCCATTTTTTTTTCGTCAGAAAAAATAATTTTTATCCATTGGTTATCCCAGGTCATGACTTTCTGGCCAAAGTTCAAACGCTCTATTTTGTGTCTCTGCAGTAACTGAGGCTTAGTCAATTTTGCTGTATAAGTGTACCTTCCAGACCTTCTAATTGTGTTATAAATCGTTTTTTTGACAAACTTTTAAACCTGTCGTCGGAATCAGTATCCTGGTTGAGTACTTTCCAGTAGATGCCAGTTGGCAAACTCTTCTTTCATCACACGAGGATAAAGCTATAGGTCTTCCCCCAGTATTCTTTTTACCGTAATTGTCTTTCAATTTTAAAAAAATTGTTGACTACAGTCTTTGATCTTCCTATCTTTATCGCAATAGGACGACAACTCATTCCTGTTGAAGACAAAGCTTCGATCTGTCCTCTTTCACGATCAGTTAACTTCTTACCCTTCGCCATCTTCACAAAGATCACCAATACTTCGAAGAAACGTATGACAAATATGAAAATTGCAGCGTTGTCACAAGCTAGTAGTTGCAATGATAATTACACGATTATATTATATTTATTTTTAAAAAATGACTGGCGGCCTTAAAGTTTTTACTCAGGCAGATATACTAACTTTGTAAATAACCACATATTTCTCATAATTATTTATTTACAGATTATGTTTATAGCATTTATTTCTTATCAATGAACTTTAATAATCAATATTATTTGAATCCCTTTTATTTCATTTTACATTTTCTCAAAAATTTTTACTGGCCTTAAAGTTTTTACTCAGACTGTATGTTATATATACAAAATATTTCTTTCAGAAAAAAAATATATTATTTTAAGTCACACAGAAATTTATTAATAAGAAGTATTGCCATATTTTTTAACGTTTTGCGCAAAACATAGATTATGTCATAAATAAAATATATTAGTTCTCGAATAGGCCTATTAATTTAATTTAGTGAATTTCCCATTTGATATTGTTATACTTAGATTAATTTTCTTTCTCGTGGGTTTTCTTTTCTCAATTTCTACTGATGCAAAAGACCATCTAAGACATCCTTACGTACCATGATATAAGACCAGCCTTAAGACACATCCAAAATAATAAGTATACTGGAAAATTATGAAACTGTAAGCAGTTTTTCTAGAGTTATTCTCCTCAATGTTATATATTTTCGAATTTTAAATACAACTTAATATGTAAATTTTGTTATCATAAAAAGGTCTCATTTATTATCTCTATGAATATTAACGTGATTGACTTGAAAGCTGGTATTATATCCCAAACTAAATTTGCGTACCAAAACAAGTATTGTTTTCGTTCTAAAACATTTCAATACATAATTTAACCATTTAATCATTCAAAAACATCAAACAAATAAATATAAACCACTGTCATCAGCATTGCGCAACAGCCCCATGGTGGGCCAAAGCCCTTTGTTTAATTTAAGATTTCGAGACAAGAGGTGTTTTCTTTTTAGCGGGGTAGGTTTGTCATACCTACACACTACAGTCATATTAGACCAGAACTTACGTTTTAAACTGGATTCCGAACCATCATAAACATCCATGGCACCGCGTGGACTCGAACCCGAAACCTATGGCACAGAGGGCCAGAGCGTTAGTCATTCAGCCATCAGGCCCCATTTCTAGATTGAGCATATTAATTCAGTGAATTTCCCATTTGATATTGTTATATTTTAAATTAATTTTCTTTTTTGTTGATTTTCTTTTCTCAACTTCTATTGATCCAACACTCTTAAAGTACATTGAAAATAATAATACTGTAAAAATATGAAACTGTAAACGGTTTTTCTAAAGTTATTCTTTTCAATATTATGCATTTTCGAATTTTAAATACGACTTAATATGTAAATTTTGTTATCATAAAAAGGTCCCATTTATTAGCTCTATGAATATTAATGTGATTGAATCCCAAACAAAATTTGCGTATCAAAACAAGTATCGTTTTTGTTGTAAAACATTTCAATTCATAATTTCATCCTTTTATTATTCAAAAAACCATCAAACAAATAAATATAAATTCTCCCCTTTTTATAGGAATTGCAATGTCTGTAATTCTGCTCCTATCTTTTGAAACATGTTAAAAAAACTGTTCAAATCAGTACTAAATCGTGGTCTTTAAAGGAAAAATTGATTGAGTGCTGACTTAACAATTTTTCATATTTGACAAAAATCTATTGGATTTAGCAAAGATCTTGTGTCTTATTTCATCTAATATTAGATAAATAAAATTTATTAGATATCGATCAGGCATATTAATAAAATTTAGTGAATTTTCCATTTTGATATTATTATATTTTGATTAATTTCTTCCAAGTTAGTTTCCTTTTCTCAATTTCTACTGATGCAAAAGACCATCTTTACCATCCTTATTTACCTTGACCTAAGACCATCCTACCGTCTTTAAGACACATTAAAAATAATAAGTATACTGGAAAAATATGAAACTGTAAGCAGTTTTTCTAAAGTTATTCTTTTCAATGTCATACATTTCCAAATTTTAAATACGACTTAATATGTAAATTTTGTTATCATAAAAATGTCCCATTTATAAGCTCTATGAATATTAATGTGCATTAATGTAATTGACTTGAAACCTGGTATTATATCTCAAACAGCAAAATTTGCATTTCAAAACAAGTATCCGTTTCGTTCTAAAACATTTCAATACATAATTTAACCATTTTATCATTCGAAGAACATCAAACAAATAAATATAAACCATCATAATCTTCATTGATGCAACAACTCCATGGT
Organism: Caerostris darwini; assembly: GCA_021605075.1. NCBI lineage: Eukaryota > Metazoa > Arthropoda > Arachnida > Araneae > Araneidae > Caerostris > Caerostris darwini. The sequence continues at coordinate 824,801 of BPLQ01007492.1, forward strand.
AGGCCAAGGCCGTCTGCCTACTGCCATATTTCGAGAAGAGACGTTTTCTTTTTATCGGGGTAGGATTATCAGCCCTAAATCATATTAAACTAGGACTTGCCCTTTAAAGTGAATTCTGAATCACTACAATTATCCATGGTAACTCCGGCAATCGAACTAAAAAAAGTGCTGACTTAACCATTTTTCATCTTTCACAGAAATGTATTGAATTTAGAAAATCTCTTGTGTCTTGTTTCATCAAATATTAAATAAATAAAATCTATTAGCTATCAATTAGGCATATTAATTTAATTTAGTGAATTTCCTATTTGAAAATATTATCTTTTGATTCATGTTGGTTTTCATTTTCAATTTCTACTGATCAGAAAGATCATTAAAAGAAAAATAATAAGTATACTGGAAAAATATGAAACTGTAAGCAGTTTTTCTAAAGTTATTATTTTCAATGTTATGCATTTTCGAATTTTAAATATGACTTAATATGTAAATTTTGTTATCATAAAAAGGTCCAATTTATTAGCTCTATGAATATTAATGTGAATGACTTGAAAGCTGGTATTATATCCCAAACAGCAAAATTTGCGTATCAAAACAAGTATCGTTTTTGTCGTAAAACATTTCAATTCATAATTTAACCATTTTATCATTCGAAAAACATCAAACAAATATAAATCTTACCCTTTTTATATGAATTGCAATGCCTATATTTCCAGGCGTATCTTTAGAAACAGATTTAAAAAAAGACGATTCAAATCAGTACTAAACCAAGGGCATTAAAGGAAAAATTGATTAAGTGCTGACTTAACCATTTTTCATCTTTGAGAGAAATCTATTGGATTTAGCAAAGCTCTTGTGTCTTGTTTCATCGAAGTTTAATTAAAATAATTAAATTGAGCTTGATTGCTTTTCTCCAAGTATGATTAAACTTTAGATATTTTGTTTGCATGATATTTAGTGATAATTATGCAGGGATTTGTTTTCAATTAATTTTTCGCTTCTAGTAAATTGAGTCAATATTTCTTATGTTGATTACCAGCTTTCATCTTCGAAGAAAAGAGGATGAAAATTAGAATAATTTAGATTAATTTAAACAATTTACCAGACTATTTTTAAAAGTAATATGAATAAAGATTTTTTTTGAAAATTACTTAAGAGTTCAGACAGTTTTTTTAACCACAGTTTATGTTAATTGAGCTGAATTTCATTTTTATTACACAAACATGGTAATTTGCTGAAAATTATATTCGTCATTAACTTTTTTAGTGGAAAATCTATTACATTGTTAGTTTATTTTGTGTATGTGTTAAAACACAGTATTTCTTAATTTAGTTTCATTTTATCTCAAAGTCTGACACAAATATTTTGAATAATAATTTTATTTTTTGAACTTATAAAGGTTTTTAAATGTCAAAGACTAATAATAAAGTTTTTATTTTTGAGGACAATAGGAAGGAAACTATCTTCACAAAAATTTATTTATTAGGAAGCCATGTTAATAATCAGAAATATTATTTGGATTTTCTTCTTTTTTTCTCTTGTAAATGAGTTCAGATGTACTCTTATTTTACTAATCAGATCGTTTTATAATGCTATAAGTTTTTCTATATTTAAATTAGTGATAAATTCTCATTCATTGAACAATAAACGAAAATTGTTTATTAATAATTACTTACAAAAATTGTTTTCAAAAATTTATTTGTTAAGAAACCATGTTAAATAATCTAAGAAGATTCGTTAGATATTTTTTTTCTAGTAAATGAGTTCATAAATACTCTTATTTTACTAATCAGATCATTCTATAATGTATAAGATTATATATATAATAGTGATAATTTCTCATTCACAGAACAATAAACGAAAATTGCTAATTAACAATTTCTTTTTTATCTGTAACACTGGAGAAAAAAATTTATTTTATACTTAATACACTTAAAGCTCTTGTTATACGATATTTTACGTGAATTCGAAGTTACATGAAATGGAACATCAAATATATTTTGTAAGAAATATTTTTTACAATTATTATTATTTTTTTTTTTTAAATTTTAAAATATTCTTTAAAATAAATATTTTTTTACAAAAATAATTTTTAACTTTAATGCGACTAAAAAAATGCGATGTTAAAATAAAAGTCATGATTCATGGAAATAATTGGTCAACAAATAATATATTTCAGGCTAAACATAATTTTTAAACTTTAATTTTTTCACCCTACATCGTAATTCTGGGTTTTTTTTTTCTTTTCACGGTAAACTCTAGGACTAGGACTAAGACTAAACTATAGTACATGTTCATCTACCGCGTAAAAAGAGGATATATAAAAAGGAAAGATCTAGATGCTTGGAAATGTAGAAATGTGAAGATATGTAGAAATGTGAAGATGTGAAATTAATGCCCTCGTAAAATTGTAAGTAAACTTTACGAATTTATTCAATATGTTTAATTAAAATATAAATTTAGAACATTCTATGTTTAATACTCAAAAAAATCTTAAAAAATAATAATTTCTGAAGTAAATTCTTTAGCAAATATTTCTTGCAGAAAAATTATAGTTTTCTCATCTTAATAGGAAGTCATTAGATTTTGTAACAGGATTATATAATGTATACTCATATTAGTATAGAGAAGTTATTCTGTTTATATTTTTATTTGAAATGGAATTTTCCTCTATTGTGTTTCTATTGAGAGTATTTTGCAATAGAGATAAGCAGATTTAAGTATCAGCGGAATATTTAAATGGTTATTAAGTATTCATAATGACAATTTCTTCGTGCATAATATGTATACTAGTAACGTCGCTTTTTGTTCAAATAATGAATTTTATTGTTTCATTCTGTATTTATTTCAAATCATTTCTTGCTCTTTTCCTCATTTATTTTTATATATTTAAATTTTTTGGAAGAAAAGTTTTTAGTTGATAATTTAAAAAAAAATTACAATTATTAATAACTTTCTTATTATAAATATGATTGAACTTAATAAAAGCCATATTTCTATCGTGCTTCAACATTTTAAATCTAAAAATACTTAGTGATGTGTTAAAGAAAACAAAAAATAAACATTTAATTGTTTTACTTTTTATTCCTGTATCTAAAAGGAATGATTCACGTTATTAGTATAAATTTATTTTCATTCATTCTCATCTCATATCATCACATCACATTTCATTCATTCATTCATCCATCCATCCATTAATTCATTCCTTCAATTCATTCTTTCACTTCATTTCTTGTGTTTTTTCTCATGTTTTTATATATTTACATTTTTGGAAAAAATGTTTTTAGTTGATATTTTTTTTTTTAAATAGCAATAATAAATGCTTTTTTATTCTGAGTATGATTGAGGTTTTGGAACAGCTTTATTTCCACCGTACTTCAATCTTTTTAATATAAATTTTTTTATTGAATTATAAAAAAAAATACATTTAATTGTTTTTTTTTTCATTCCTGCTTCTGAAAGGGAATGATGTACGTTATAGTATTGATCTAATTCTGAAACATTACAACAGAGATGGTGCCCCTTTTACAGCTGAAAATAATTGAAAATATTTTCCAATTTTTAAAAATTCTTTTTATTAAATAAAAGATTTTAACTATGTTTTAGGACCACTTTTCCTCAAACTTTGTGGTACTGAAATCTGATATTTTTCGATATATTTCTAAAATAACAATCTTTTTCTTCAAAGTATAAAATGATGAAAAAATGTAACAAACCGTGTCTTTCAAATTTTTAAAACAATGGTTTTTATTTATTTGAAAGGGGGTGGATTCACTCATGAACGTTTTATCCTGATGTTGGGAATTTGAGTAATTTTATCTTTTACAATAAAAGAAATTTGCACTTGAAGATTTTACTTATTACGTATTATCCCCTTATTTCATAAAATATTTTTATATTATACACAGTCTTTTAAAAGTACATTAAAATGGCAATATATATATATATATATATAATATGATTATATGTTATTGTTATTATATATGACTGTATATATTATTTTATTTTATTTATTTAGCTCCATTTACAACAGTTGTTTCCTAATTATTGAATGTCAATGTATATTTTTAATCAGAATTTCAACTACTAATTCTTTACAGTAATTTTCAATTTATTACTTCAGCGTTAAATCCATTTCCAGTTAAGTGCTTTTATGGTATTTGAGTTCCTATATCTCAAAAAAAGTTTAAAAATTATAATTTTGATGTATCAATTAATTAAACAAGTACATTAAGTATTAATTGAATAATAAATATTTTTGACAGTAAAGAATATTTTATTTATAAATCAGAATTTTCAGTCCAAATCTATTAAAAATTTATTTAAAGATTTTCGGCAATAAATTGTATAAGATTATAAATAAATGAAGTTAAAACAGTTAAATTAAAATGTATAATATTTTTCCGTTACTTTACCATTTTAAAAAAATATTTGAGATACAAAATCACTGGAATAGAGAAAGAAGAATAAAATATGTAACTTTCACACATGAGCGTGAAATTTTAAATAAATAGAATTTCATATTAATCTTCAATCTTGGCACAAAATAATAAAGCAACTTTGTATCTTTATAGCAAATAAAATATTCAACTATGGATTCAGACAAATTTCTAGTATGTGTTGTGACACAAATATTAACTCACAATAATTCTATTATTCTATTCCCAATTCGTGAGAGAAATAATAAACAAACTTCGAAATTTTCAAAAATATTGTTAATGTTTGCTTATAAACATCAAATTATTCTTCACTGAATGCGAAAATACCATAAAGTTATCGAAAAATCTTATTGAACTGATGCAAGCAAGCCCTGCAGCAGAGGTCTACCAAAACTGTGCGACGGATTTGGCGATATTCACGGGAGTTTGGCGACTGAATCGCACAAATAAGCAAACACTGTATCCACCGGCGCAGAGAAGGGCCCGCGTCTGTTCTTTTGAACATAGTTGATTTCGATGACTTCGTGATGGGACAGTTCGCCTAGAGTTCCCAACTTCAACTTCTCTCGCTTTCAATGCTCTCCACGAGGTTGACATTTTCTCTAGTTTCTAGTCGCTTCTTTAGTGAATTTTTAGTCATATGGATGGGAAACTTTTTCGGGCAGGTAATTTAACTCTGCTCTGATTGATGGATGTGATTAAACATTTTATCAATTGATGGTTTAGCATTGATTGATGATTGGAAATATTTACTTATGTTCATCAACTCACAATTAGTTTATTCCTTAGTATAGGTAGCCAATTCCCGTAAGTGAACTAAAACATTGATGTTTAGATTGTGTAGTAGTAATTGGTTTCATGTGATTGATGTTCATTGTATAAATAAGTGTTTTCTTGATGTTCAGTGTTTTTCAAGTATTGTGTAACACAAAATATTTAATATTGTACTGACTGAAAAGTTATATATACTACACAGAACTGGAATCCAGTGTGATTATTATTGAAAAAACACATTCAATTCTATATATATATGTATAACATTGAAGGTGTAAAAACTGTTCAATTTTATATTGAAATATTCCAGTGATTAATTAGATCATTTCTAAGCATTCCACTTTACTAAAAGACAATTTTGTGGTGAAGTATTTATTGAAAAGTATTTACTAACTGCTAAACCAATATTTATTTATCACAAAACCATTTAAAAATTGTTTGAATTGAAAACATTTTAAAAAGAGAAAAGAACTTTACTTAAGGCAACTCATCATATTGAAATCAATTTGACAAACATTATTTATTTAGAAAATGTTCAGCGACTAAAAACATTTTTGCTTATAAAATTTTGTGATTGTATTTTTACAATTTACAGACATTTTTGAATAGCTTGAATTTGAGAACCATTGTTTTCAAAGATTGATATCATAGTAAAAGAACACTATAAGGATCAATAAAAACTCAACCAGAATTAATTTATGAATCATTTTGGACTGTTTATGATGTTCAAGAAGTTCATCAAGAAGCAACAAAGTGTCTCGAACGCACAGTAAAAACTTACTTTCTGATAACTTTGTTCAAAATATATAAGGAAAAGGCTGCAATCACAAAAAACAGAGAAATGAAAATGGGAAGAGATATCCTGATGAATTCTGCATCCTCTACAACATCATGTCTGTACCCATCATCGAATAGTCATCCTCGATATCGCAAGAGGGATTCATTTGATTCTCGATGCACCCCGAATTCTTCGAAGTCGAAATCCAATCACCGACGCACTTCATCCCAATCTCCTTCAACTTGGTCCCAAATTCTGAATCTCACGTCCAATGTTAGATGTCAGTCTATGTTGACAATCAGTTCGGATATACTTGTGTATGCTATAGTTGTAGCAGCCTGCATACTTTGCTATGCAAATTCTTTGGATGGAGAGTTCGTTCACGATGACATGGTCTCAATCACCATGAATCCCGATGTTATAGGCGAAAATTCTGTCAAGGAGATTTTCTTCAATGACTTCTGGGGAAAGCCGATGATGGATCCTAGTAGCCACAAGTCCTATCGCCCTGTTACTGTTTTGACTTTTAGGTAAGTTGTCTATAATTTTTAATAGTGTGTTTTCTTAATCGTTAACTGGTTCCATTGCAATCTGTATTCTCCCTTCTTTGATTAGCTTTTCTTAATATTTTCAGACATTATTATTTAAAATTTTCAAGTATTGAAAAAGTTTCAATTTACTTAAAATGCTTATGCATTCTTAAAATATAGATATATTTGAATTTTATTGACATTAGTTAAAATTATATATGCCTTAATTTGTAAAATAAGTACGTAGAGATGAATTAGTCTGAAGTGTTATGTGTATATGTGTGTGGGTGGGGGGAGAACAATACATTCAAGAGGGACTTTTAAGATTAGCATCTGTAAATGATAATTGGAATTAACTTCTTGCTAATGTATAAAAGTTTTATTAAGGATAAAAATATGTTAGATTAAAATATTAAATATTAATCATAAGATATTTAATGATTAATATATTGTATGACATTATTTTATGGCATATAAAATTAATACTGTTTTGTACATTTATCAATTGGTGCTGTATAACATCAAGTTATGATTTTAAATTTGTATACGGTTATACATGGGGGTAAAAACCAAACGAAAGAAAGAGATATTTTTAATTGTTAATTCATATTTTTAATGAAACTTTTAAAAATTAGAAATCTTTAAAAATTTATGAGGAGGATTTTGAATAAAATTTATCGTAGGAAATCGCATAGAATGTTAATTTCTATTTTATAATTGAAGTTTCTGAAAAAAATGAACTAACTTTTGAAATTGTTGAGAAAATTGATATAATATTACTGAAAACTTTAATAAGTTAGTGTTTCTTTAAGTTACCTTGAATTAAAAATTAAAGATATTTGTTAGGATCTATAGATTAGATGCTGCTTTAGGTTTGCCATTATGGAGGTTTTCATTTTCTCCTATTATTCAAAATGCTCTAATCCGATTATATTAGGAAATTTTTTTTTCCATGTTTGTAAAATTAGAGATTACGGAACTGCAATTGTGATTGGTTGATCATTCATTATAATACTGAATGATTAATTACCAAGCATTGAGCATTTTACTGAATGTTATATGCCATAAAAATAAAAAGTGAATCTCATAGTACAATATAATAATAATTAATCACTTACTATGTGTTATACATTTTTAAAATTTTTAATGAATTTTAATACACGTCTTTTATCAAATATCAGTTGATTTTCTAAAAACACTTTTAATGTGATATGTGGTTCTGTGGTTGTATTTACTTCTGTTTTAAAAATATAATTCCGAAATAAATGTGTATTTTTAAAAAAAAGTATTTTTAGTATTTCTAAAATAAATTTAAATTGTAATTCTCTTGTCTTATATATTTTAGACCATTTCTGATTAACATTTGGTGACATGCAGTTTTAAAAAACAAGTGTTGATCAACTTTTATCACTAGTAATTTATTATAAATTGGCAAATCAATTAATAATTACTTTTAATTAATTAATTTATTTAATATTGATAATTATACAATTTAATTAAAAAGTAAAATCATCAGTGAACATCAAGTGAAAAAATAAAGTAATCCACAATCACGTATCAAATGTATCCTTAAAATTAGGAACAATTAGCAGACGAATTGGGACTTGAAACTTTCTTGAACAGAAATTTGGAGTTATGCCACTTTTCCCTGTATTGATTCAAAACTATATATTTTTCAAAACTAATTTCTTAATGAAGCGTATGGATTCCATTCTGACACTTCTTTGACAAACGATGGAAAATTCCCCAGTGAGGTTTTTTTTTCAAAGCCATCTGAGAAATTATCGATACCAAAAAAGATTTTATTCGATATTTGACTCGCAAGATGGAGATTAAAGGCAAAAACCTTGATTTCCTGTTATTTGGGATTAAATTGAAAATTTTAAAGAATCAAAGTCTTCTAAAGTGCGTTCATTATATAATCGAATTTTTGAAAGAGAGATGAATTTTTGTTTTCTTTAATGTCCTCAATTCACTTCAAAGTAATAAACTAACGTCTTTTCTCAAAATATTTAAACATGGGCAACGAATTTAATTTAAAGTTATTTTTCAACTTTTCATTGAAACAATTTGTTTTAATTTTTATGATAAAAATTATGTAATAATTGTTATAACGAAAATTTGTTGCATGAGTAAAGCACATTTTATTTACAATTCGGGTTTATTAGTTTTTAAGTCATTTGAGCATTTTCATAATGTCCCTTGCTTAAGCTGGTTGATCGTATGACATATGGATCATATGATAATAATTATGTGACAATTGTTTTAATTTTTATGCAAAAAAAATTTTCAGGTTCATTAAAAATTTTAACGAACCTGAACATTTTATTGTGATTATTTTTTAAAAAATGTACATAATTATAAATTAGCAGAATAAAATTGGGTTGAAATTACTTTCGTATAGACTGTTGATGTATTTATGTTGCATAAATATGTTTTATGACGTGTTTAATCATTATAGATTTTATTAATTTTGTTAATATGATATGGCTTTGAAGAAGAAATATAAAAATCAATCTATAACACTAAAGTATGTTCGTTTATTAAGATAAAATTGTTCTACATAACTAACTAGCTTCATAAATAATCTAATTATGTAAGTTTGGAATAAATATGTATCAAAGTAATATTACGAATATAATATCTACTTCCGCATAAATTCGAATGCTATATTCGAGGTTCAGTCGTGGCGTACAATAGTTAAAATGCAAAAGGTTGAGGGTTGAATGTAGGCTAGTGGCTTAAGCGGCAACCACTGTTTTAAATAATTAATAGACTCGGGGATGATTGAGACAGAGTTTCTTGCTTGATAATCAGACTGCCTGGATGGAAGTTTTCCACATTTTCTTTAATAGAACACATACATATAGAGAGTATCTTTAAAAGTTCTTTTTGGTTAAATTACTATACTCAAACCTTCCAGAAAAAAATTTGGTTTGACGAAGTGGTACTTTCATTAGTAAGTTATCAACCAGCTTAAGTATGGGACATTGAAAATGCTCAAAAACTCGAATTGAGAATAAGATGTGCTTTACTCATGCTCAATAAGCTGAGAAACAAATTGTCAACTTCTATTACGAAATTAAGTTCCAAACTAGTATCGAATGCTTTTTATTTGTTAGATTTATTTATTGATACAATTTTGTATAATGACACTTCAATATTCCATGACAAGTTATTTAAATACACGATTCACTTTATTTAATGAATGTTTTTGTCCAAGTTATTGATTGGAATAAACGTGTTAATTATTTCTTCAGACACGAAATAAGAGAATTAATCTTGTGGTAGATGAATTTTTTTTTTCTGACAGCTATTAGTTATCTCACTAATGGCGAGTTGTTTTCCAGAAAAAAGGAATTGTAGTACTGTAGAAGTATTCTAGTATTCTGGAAAGTTAAATTTTGTCTTCAAAGATGGGAACATAAGAAAATGAAGCAATTTATTTTTATTTTTTAATTTATTAAAAGTTTTCTATCTTTAAAAAAAAAAATTACAAAATTCAAATAATTCCGTAATATATTTAATAAAAATATGCTTGAAAAACATTAATTATTTATATATATTTGAAAATATTGTATTTAAAGTAATTGAAATTAATATATTTTATTAAATATAATTGCTATAGTATATAATCTTTTCTATATCATTTTCAGTATTTTGAAATTTTTTTCTAAAGTGCAAGACTTAAAGCTTATAAAAATAAACTTTTATGATTTTAATATATTGAATTATTTAACTAAGGTTGCTCATGCGCAATGCAATAAACAGTTTTTGTTGCACGTAATCCTCGTTTATACAAAGCAGTCAACTTTAAAATATAATTATATTTAAATATTAAGTGCTTTTTAAGCATATTTATATTATACTTATTTGAAAATATTTGATTTAAAGTAACTGAAACTAATATATTTTATTAAATATATTTGATATATTATATAATCATTTCTATATCATTTTCAGTGTTTTTGAAATTCTTTTCTAAAGTGAAAGACTTAAAGCTTACAAACAATTTTTAGAATATTGAAGGATCTAACTAAGATTGCTCAAGCGCGATATTATAAAGAATTTTTGTTTCAAGTAATCTCCGTTTGCTCAAAGAAGTGAGCTTCAAATTTCATTCATGGCATGCGGCTCTTATGACGTCTTTCGCAATATACTTTTCTAATATAGGATTGGTTGCATTGTGTTGCATCTTTCAGATGTTATGCAAATGCGACAAGCGTAAAGAAACATTCTTCGTTATAAAGTACTCTAGAAAGACATTTTTCTGGGTTTATCGCTTGCTTATTTTAATAATATGCAGAATTGCTTTATTTTTTTCTGCTCTATTTTATAATATGCATGGCTCCCATGGATTACTTAGGTTACAATTGAATCTTCTATAAATCTATTATATTAGTAACAAAATCTTCAAGTGTTCGGCATTAGAAACAGACGTGTAAAACAAATTAATTCAGTTGCTGTCTTTTTTTCCCCCATTTTATTGTCATTTCGATAAATCTGCAGTATTCCATTGTGAAATCAAACAAAAATTTAAACAATTCAATTGAAAAATACCGCACAAAACATACTTTAGAATTCTGAATATGTTAAAATAAAATTGAAACACGTCACACTTACTTCATGTTTTTTTTTATTATTTATTTATCAGAATAACAACTGGTCCGTTTACAATTATTGCCAGTTTTCACACTGCATTTTAAGATAAGTAAAAAAATATCCTCTTTTATCCATTTCAAATAAAGCTCCATTTTCATTTCAATTCGCACATAAATACATACCGAGTTTATTTTTTTTTTTATTTTTAAATGCGTAAGAATATGTTTTAAAACTAGAACCTCTCTCTCTCTCTAAAAAAAAAGATGTGTTCTAGTGAAACATATACAAAACCGCAGTCAAGAAAACAAAGACCTTTTTTGAAGTGAAATAATCTTTATCGCTCGGTGTGCACGTGCGGTACAATGGCTATTTTGGCTTTCTTCCAAAGTTATCGAAAAAATAAAGAAATGTTGCTGGCTGCTTTTTCTCGCTGTAGAAATGAGAAGTAAGTGTGGAATCAAAGCAAAATATGGAATATTTAAGAATTTTTTTTTTCGTCAGCTACGTGTTGCTGTTGGTTTCTAAATCTTCTCATTTGCATATACAAAGTTTATCTTTTAATTTCTGACTCTTAATTTAATTTCCTGGGAAGGAGGGTAGTTTTTTTTTTAAACTTGGTGTGTTAGAAACTGGCGAATCACGAAGCTGTTTGCAGATTTGATATATTTTTTCTTTATTTCTTTTAACAATTGAACAGTAAAAAGTCTCCCGTGCATTTCTTTAATCTCTTAGCACTCAAGTCGAATAGCTAAAGAAGTCACGTATTAGAGGTAGCTCTATCAAGCATGTTAATTGTATTTCAGATTTCTTTTCTTTGAAATTGTTTAATTAAAGCACATATCAAATAAGGGTAAATTCAATTAATTTTATGAATGTTATTCTGGACTATTTATTTTATTTTTAGCACACCATGAAAAGCTATTTGTGATGTATTACGGAAATGGGAGAAGTACTAAATGCACAAAATAAATATGAATGTCAACAATTCACCCATGTAAAAGAGGTTTTGAAAAAATATTCAACGTTAAATACAGTGCTTTATGATAATTATAATAATTTGCATATTTAACTACTTTTATGTCAAGGATTGACTACAAATAGGGCCTTCAGCTGTTACTCCTATTTGCGAAACTAATTTAATTATTTCTATTCTACAACAACACGTTCATTTAAATGAATATAAACAGAAAATTCAAGTATTTAAATATTTTCATTAAATTTACTGTTCCATAGATAAATTTTTGCGATGAAAATTGCTCTTAGCAGAAAAAAGTATTTTAACTCTAAAGTTATTTACTTGATTCTGAAATTCAAATTTTATAAATAATTTTAAAAACCTTAATGGCAATATTGTTTTTTATAAGAACTCAATTAATCTTAATTAATCGTGTAAAAGTTTGAAAATTTATAGTTCTGCTAAATTGTTCAAATATAAACATCTACTAATAATTAATAAAAGTATGGGTTAATTTCTTAAATGATGTTTTTAGACCTACATATTTCCATAAATACACACATACATTTTAACATAAATTGGATATTAGTTTTAGTTAGAGAATTCGAAGTGATTATTTTTTTTTAGTGAAAACCAGAGTAGATGTGAGAATAATTCCTCTCTAAAAGAGTTTATCCAGATATTGCTTAGCTTATTTGCATCTTTAGAGACACCTGACTTTTATTTAAACTACAATAAACTATATCAACTACATAAACTTCCGATGCTCTCATTTAAACTTATTTTATAATGTTTTTATGCTGTAAATGTCTTTGGGAAAAACTTTTCCTTCTATCACTCCCTTGGGGCAGATAGATGTTATATCCCCCGAAGATATCAATGCAGTCCTAACTTCCCAGCTAGGAATCCATTCGGGAATTAACAGGACAGAGTGGTATTACTTGTGGGACTCAGAAATTGCTCCCATGTTTCTCGATACATTGTATTGTCTGTGAATACAGATACGGAAATAATATACGATACATATACAGATTAGTTTACATCACATTATGTCATCAACATGATATCTGATAACTTTTTTACTAATATTTTTTTTATAGAAGTCTAACCCTTTATAATTTAGTGAAATCAAAAAATGTCTCTCTCCATTAATCAAAATGTCTTATACTCTAGATTAGTGAAGTTTTTTATATGAGTTGGTCAAATCTAAACATCTACTAAAAAGCATGGAAAATATGAATTGGTTTTTTACTTCTGTTTTTAGACCTATAAAAGAAATTGGAAATTGGGTGTTTATTTAGAAAGTTCGTAGTGATTTCTTTATTTATTTGTTAATGATACGAGGGCAAATGTGGGAATAATTTCCTTCTAAAGAAAGTTTACCCAAGTATTATCTAGCAGTATTGGCATCCCTGGAGGCATCTGACATTAAATTGCAAGTTTGCGTTTAAATCAAAAGTAAAACTACGTAAACTTCCAATTCTCTCATTTAAACTTACTTTATCATGTTTTTATGCTGCAAATGTCTTTGGGAAAAACTTTTCATTTTATCACTCCCTTGTGGCAGAGAACTACTTCCATGAAAATACCAATGCAGTCCTAACTTCCCAGCTAGGAATCCATTCGGGAATTAACAGGACAGAGTGGCATTACTTGTGGGACTCAGAAATTGCTCCCATGTTTCTCGATACATTGTATTGTCTGTGAATGTTACAATATACAGATTAGTTTGTATCAAATTGCGCCATTAACATGGTGCCCAACAACCGTTTTTACCAATATTTTTTAGAGAAGCCTATCCCTTTAGAATTTAGGGAAATCAAGAAATGTCTCTCATCATTAATCCAAATATCTTATAAACTAGATTAGTGACACGGTTTTAAAATTTATATTTGCGTTGTTTATATAAGTTGATCAAATTTAAACATCTACTAAATAGTATGGACAATATGAATTTATTTATTTAATACTATATTTAGACCTATAACACAAATTAGAAATTGGGTGTTTATTGAGAAAGTTGTAGTGATTTCTTTCTTTTTTTTGCTAGTGATACGAGAGCAGATGTGGGAATAATCTCCCCCTAAAGAGAGTTTACCCACGTATTATCTAGTATTACTTGCATCCCTGGAGAAACCTGACGTTGATTTAAACTAAGTAAACTTCCAATTATCTCATTTATACATACTTTTCATGCTTTTATACTGTAAATGTCTTTGGGAAAAAACTTCTCATTTTATCACTCCCTTGTGGCAGATAGCTACTGTCATGAAGATACCAATGCAATTCTAACTTCCCAGCTAGCAACCATTCGGGAATTAACAGGACAAAGTGACATTACTTTTGGGACTCAGAAATTGCTCCCATGTTTCTCGATGCATTGGATTTTCTGTGAACGCTACAATGTACATATCTATTTGTATCATAGTAAGTCATTACCGCAGTAACCGAGAACCGTTTTTACCAACATTTTCCATAGAAGCTTATCCCTCGAGAATATAAAGAAATCAAGAAATTCCCCTCACCCTCGATCAAAATATATTGTGCAATTAAATATAATTTAAATTTAATGAATATTTTTATAAAATGCATAAAAAAATACCAAAATAAAATATATTTAGTTAAACATTACATGAAACGCATAAAAAGTTTAAAGAAATGTAGGATTTTTATTTAGATATGTATAACAGGCATATCACAAAACAAAAAGTTTAGTGTCAATATAAAAGTAACTTTTTCTCCTTTAATATTCTTTCAATCAAAAAAGTATTTAACAGTGATTGTTTATTTAATCTTTAAATGCGTAACTATAGACAAATAATAACTGTTTATCACAGAATAATAATTCAGAATCAAAACACAGAGCCAATTTCTAAATTGAAAGTATCTTTCAAATAATTGTTATTGTTTATAAATTATCAGCACACAAAAAATAAATTTGAGAAGAAGTATACGTCTGATTTAAATAGAACTCAGACATAGACATAGTTATCGACTATTTTTTGTGAAAAAAGTTTAGATAAAAATGAAAATAAATTTAAAAAAATTAGTTTGCGCACCGTTCGAAAAAGGAGTATAAACTAAACTGTGTGTTTTATAATGAAATAATATAATAATCCATTTCATTCATACTTCATGCTATATGCTTCATGCTTTATGCTATATACTTCATGTTTCATGTTTAACAAATGTGAAAATATACTTAAGAACCTTTTTTTTTATTTCAAAATCTACACAATAAATTATTAACCAAGATATAGAATTATCATTCATAAATTACATAAATCATTATTCATTATTATTAGAATCATGTCTATTACAAAAATTTCCTTTTTAGATTTTTATCAGAACGTTTTGTTAAGCTTGGCCTCTCAAAAATTTTTAAAAAGACTTTTCTAATTGACAAATAACTAAAAGTCATCTCTAATTGACTAATAATTGAAAACCTGACTGAGAATACTTTCAAGATTATAGCCTAATTACATAACACATTTTTGTGTAAACCAGGATTTTTTTTTTTGATTAACTGATTTTTTGAAAATGTATAGGAGACCTACTTTATCTACTACTCATATCTGCAAAAAATTTCACAGACAATTTTTGATCAAATTTCATCTCTTAAAGAAAAATCTGTTACAATTTACAAGATAAGGTGCATTTTTAGCAGGTTATCAATGAATAAATATTTATATTTTGATGAGAGAACATCGTTTTATTTTGTCGAGAGGATATTCTAAAAACTTCTTGAAAATTTATTAGTTAAAATATTTTTCTTTATATATTCTAATTTGAAAACAAAAAAGTTTCTTAAAAACCAATGATTTTCGAACTAATTTCGTTTTTCTTAATTTTGTCCTAAAACAAATGTCGAGGGATCACTCTAGAATAAACATCTACGACTTATATTTGACTTACTTCTAGGCAACATATTTCTTGTTCGATATATTTATTGCAGAACGTGATGGGTAGTAAACTATTTCTGACCTTTAGGTCTACTTGGTCTTGCACAGAAGTTCACTAAACACCACTAAAGTGTCAAACATGTTTATAAAGACGAACGGATTAGATCTCTTGTGGCTTCCAACCCGGAACAGAAATGAATCATTGATGAACAAGTGATTAACGGGAAGGTAGCGTGATCTCTAACAAGAAAAAAAAGTAAAAGAATCCTTAACAGTTACGACTGCCAAATCGTTCGGATAAAAAAAAAATTGTTCTTCACATTTGATACTACTACTTTTAATCAGAGCCAAATCGAATTCTTTTTATATTTTTATCCTACTTAAATTCAGGTCGAGAGTTTTTTGTGTATATTTTATAAAGATTCAATATGTCTACTCTATTTTGTTCAGTTCAGAGTAATATAAATTTGTAAGTAATAATTAAATTCATTTGTGTATGCACATAAAATTGAATAGAGTAAGTGCAAACAAAGTATTACCAATTTTTTAAGCTACTACTTGATAGTACCTATTAAAGTTTGCAAATGACTGTCCAAGAAATATTGCTATATTACCTTCAGATGTGCTACAATTGATTAAAAAGCTATTATATTTTTGTAGTTAATTCTGCACAGAAATTCAGGTTATTAGATATTGCTGAAATGTTTTCTAAATATTTTTTTTTTGTTTATAAAGTATGATATTTCAGTAAAATTTTATATAAACTAGCTACCTATTGTTTCACTTATGTATGTAATATACAGTCACTGCTAGGTATATAGAGAAGTTATATTTTCTGGGCGGACTTTTATGCTCAAATGCCACATTTTTATGTTTTATGTAAAAACATATAGGAAATTCCCGTCATTTAATCTGTCTGTCAGTGTTGTTTGTTGTTTCTTATCCCACTTGGCTGGCCAAGCCCACGAGCCCATATGGACTCATGATTGAAGGGGAAGGAAGCAGCTTCTGTTGTGATGGAGCACCCCGTAGGTAGAAGCCTGACTTTTGCTCCGTGACGTTCTTACAGTCATAGAAGACCGGGACCTACGGCTTAAAGTGGATTCCGAACCACTACAAACATCCATGGCACCGCCGGGATTCGAACCCGAAACCTGTGACACCGAGCGCCAGAGCGCTAGACACTCGGCCATTCAGGTTCCAAATTTGCCAACGGCACGCAGTGTTCCCAGGTGGTCACCCACCCAAGTACTGACCGCAATAAATTAAGCAATAAATTAATAAAGCTTAAGCAATAAATTTTAGTACTGTGATTATGTACTGAATTTTTCTAAAAAAATGTTTTTCATAAATTCTAGTATTCAGTTTATCATAAAAAAAAAGAATTTTGTATTTTGCTTAAATAATTGTGCACAACAAGCAAATACTTAATTCAAGAAAAGAAAAAGAAAAATTATTTCTGGCATTAAAAAAATTTCAAATTGAAACTATATATCTCAGAATCTTTAGAAACTGAATTCATATATACCTACATTTTTAAAAGATGTATTTGGCAAACCTCTTAGTCTCCTTTTTACTAACAAACCAAGACCAAGAATTAAAGACTGAAATGCATAACATTTACGCTATAGGTATATTTAGATATCAAACATGTATTTCTACATAATCCATTCCAGAAACTTTTTATAGTAAATTTAATAGAACTGCAAATATGTGTTGAATGTAAAAAAAGAACAGATGAAAATATTTTATTAAAAAAATAACAATTGTATTATTTATTTTTATAGAGCATCTTTTATTTAATGTTGAAACTAATTCTATAAAAAAAAAACATTTATCACTTATATTTCAATTACTGGCCTAAATTTACATAAACTTCAGATGTTTATATTTGATAATATATATATATATATAAAGTTGATTAATGTAAAATTTATATTAAAAACTATGATCCAATTGATGTCCAAGATATAACAAGATTTTAAAGAACAACTGCATATAAATTTTCATACTAGTTTTCTTTAAATTTAACTAATTACTTTAAAAATAATTTTGATGCTTAAATTACACCAAAATTCTCATTTCAGTTAGCAGAAATTACTCAATTTTTTTTTAAACCAAGTACTGTCAGTGTAAAACGCATAAACACGTTTCCATAATCTATCAAATCTCATCGTTTAAGTCAAGGGCTACAACTTGTGTTAATATTGGATTCAAACCCATGCCGTATTGATATTAATTGTGAGTGTTACTACTAAATCAGGTTTTATTTGCCGCTCTATAGTCATTTTATGCACACTTTAGGCTAATTAGACCGCGACCTACTGTTTTACGGGGGTTGCGAACCACGGACAAACATCCATGCCACCGCCAGGATTCGAACCTGAAAGCATGTAGTACCAAAGGCCAGAAAACTAGCCAATTGGCCATCAGGCCGCTACTGAATCAACAGTCAGCAATATTTATATTATGTCAAATATTTTTGTCTACATTTTAGTTTTGGCTAAAACATCAAAATAATTTAAATGAAATTATAAACAAATCTGTATACAATGAAACAATTTAAAATAAATGATTTAAAAAAAAAAAAGGATAAATTAATATACATCTACATGTTTACACAATTGTTATGAAAGCCTGCACATATTTTAACTTGAGTCTTCTAAAAGCCCATGGTAAAAATATTTAATAAGTTTTAATACACGCCGGAATCAAAATTAAAATAACTCTCAGAAATTGCAGAAAATAATCACCTAAAAATAACGACAATTACTTTAATTCACGGACTATAAGACGCAATATATGTTTATGAATTTTATTTCTTTTTTGAGTTTCACGGATTTGGTTTTAACTTTTATTTTCTAAATATTTATTATTCATTGAACAAAATTATATCAATATAATTTACAGATGTCTGTCCAATCTAAATATTATTTCTTTAGACTTCTAAGCATTACCCTTTACACGTATTCTTTCCTAGTTCCAAATTCTTGTGTGAATTTCAGATTTCTTTTCTTCATGTTTTTCCTTCAATCAAGAATAAAGTTATTCAGTTTTGCTCCAAGGAATGTCGAATTCCTTCAACTTTCTAGACAATGTAAATCCAAAAACCGAAAAGTTCTTTTGTCGTATGTCTAGATTCAATATTAGAGGCTTAAACCTCCTCTAAAAGTTTCTTGGAGACGTATTCAATAGTCTTATCACCAAAGTCATTTTCATTGTAGAAAACAGCCTTAAATTTTAGTATTTTGTAAAGAATTTTGCAATTCTTTAATAAATGAATTTTGTTTATATATTTTTGGACCTTTAAACTAAGATTTATTTATTTTAACACTGTAAACTGATTTTCATAAATCAGTAATTTAGTATTCCTACTTCTCACTGCATTTCAACTAATACATGAAATTCTAAATAAACGCCGAGTATTTTTATTTTTTCTTTTAAATTTATTATATTTTAACGTTTAATAATAAATTTTATTTTAGTTTTAAATGTTTATTGATGTTTATAATAATAAATATATGTTTTTATTGCAAAAACTGTGGCAGTTGCAAATAGCAACATATAATTCTTAACAATTCTAAAGTCGATAACATGAAGAAATAAAAAAAATTAAGAATTTAAAACTTATTGCTTAAACAACTATTAAGATTTAAGAATCTAATTTTCTTTATCAAAAAAACTGATATGGAAAAGTCCCTTGTTAGAAAATTCATTTTCATAAAAAGAATATTTTAATGTCAAAACATAATAAACATTTATTTTGTCTTTATTTCCAAGGTTACTCTAAGAAACTTTTAGAAAATAATATTATTGTTATCAGAAATGTATCTCAGAGTTTTTTTAAAAAACCAGCAAACGTGTTGGTAAAGAAATATTATCTTTAAATTTTAAATTTGTATCCATTTAGGAATGCAAACATTTTTAATTCAGATGCTTACCAATCTCACTCTGTAATTTTGAAAATATTTTTAACAAATGTCATTATTAAACACCATTTAAGAATTGAAATTATTAGTCAAAAAGGAAAACATTTGTATGCAATCTTAAAAATTTTTAATTTCTGAAATATTTAATTTTTAATATGAATTATGTAAATTTATGATACTAATGACATTTAATATATGTTTTAATTGAAATTAAATTCAAATTCAAGCCAAATAAAGTTTTTAATCCGCTTGCATTTGCAGTTAACATTTTTTTTTTAAATTAAAAATTAAAAAACCTTATTAATATACTAAATAAAAATAAAGTTTTAAATGCAAATATCATTAAAAAGCAGAAAGATTTTTAATATTTTAATATTTAGTAAAACTAATGCCGTTCTGTTTAATGCAAGTTAATTTTTATTTATTAATAGAATAATTTTAAATAATTTCAAAATAAAAAATTTAAATTTATTTAAATCCAGTATTTGAAATTATTAATTAATAATAAATTTTAATAATAACAAATAAATTTAAAATAATTTCTTAATATATTAAAATGCATTTATAACAGCTTCAAACCTTTAGTAATTTCTTTAAAATTAAAATAGTATACCAATCATCCATTGTGTATATTGTGAATATTAATTTAATATATATTTAATCCCTAATTTATATGTTCAATAATCTATAATTAGGTTGCATATAATTAATTAGGTAGTTTACATATCATTAATTAAATGGGTTTGAATTTCATTAGCGTAAGCTGTCTTTTCCGATTATGAATGTATGCTTAAGCATTATTTAAATAAGGATTCTAAAATTTATTGCAAGTATTTCGTAGGAAAATTTTAAAGAATGCTAAGGTTTAGGCTTAAATTAATTAACCAGAGATCTTTTAAAAAGCATTCTATAAGAGATATTAATTAAACCAACAATATTTTTCATTGAAATTATTCCTTTTATCAGCGATATTTATATTCCATGTGAAAAAATATATTTCACAGAATATTTACATGAATTTGAAAGAATTAACATGTAGCAAGCAGTAATTAAATTTATTTAAATATTTATAATAATGTTTTATTTAAATAAAATACCTGATTTAATAAATCTCATCTTAAGATAATAGAATATTTTTCTCAAAATAATTAACGAAAGACAATAATATGTTACAAGTCAGTTTGTTAGAAATTATTTCTTTCAAATTATTACTCTAGTTTAAGGCAACTTACATAACTCAAGGGAGTACTTGTTCAAGTTCCAAAAGGGTTTAGTTAAATTCCTTTTAATTACTAAGCATTGTGTGTCGTAATTAAAATAGATAAATTACACTCGATATTATCCTAATTCAAATAATAAATTTTATTGAGATTAAAAGACCAAATAAATTTTCTATAGTGTTAGAAATTTTATAAGGATATTTGTAATCATTTAACTCCTCTAGGCATAAATATTTATTTTAAGAAGAAACCAAGTTATTTTCTGATTTTTCTTGTATATACATATTTTATTCAATATATATCAGTTGTAATGACTTTCATGACTATAGCTATTTTAATCATTCAAGTGCTGTTGAGATAATTCAGAATATTAGGAATTTAGAATTCAGAAAAATTCCAATAGAAAAAATATTTAGCAGATTAAATCAGTTCTTATCTTCCTCATGACAACTTTATTCTTTCTTTTACAATTTAATTTTATAAGAAATAGTAATTGAAAATAAAAAAATAATAATTGTAATACATAGAAAAAATATGAAATTTAAAACGCAAAAAATAAGTTACGACAAAAAAATAAATTAAATAGTTCATAAATAATTATATATGTATAATTCGACGCTCAAAAATAAGTAAAACGCAATAAATAAACAGATATTAAATTTGAAGTTCATACTTTAGTATTAAATAACACAATCGTATCTTCATTCCATTTTGTGACAATTTTACAGTTTTAATTTAATTTCAAAAGAATAATTTTAGTTTTTTTTAAAGAATTTTGATAAGACGTAAGATATAAATATAAAAAAACAAGTTACGACAAAAAAAATAAATAAAATAATTTATAAATAAATAAATAAATATATTCAATGCATGAAATATATAAATAAAAACCAATAAATAAATAGATATTAATTCTGAAGTACGAACGTGAGTAAGAACACAAGCACAATCGTATACTCATTCCATTTTGTGGCAATTTTACAGTTTTAATTAAATTTCAAAAGAATAATTTTAATTTTTTTTTGAGAATGCTGATATAAATATAAAAAATAAGTTACAACAAAACAAATAAATAAATTCATAAATAAACATATATATTTAATTCATTGCACGAAAAAAAATAAGTAAAAACCCATAAATAAACAGATATAAATCTGAAGTACAAGCGCAATCGTATCTTCAATCCATTTTGTGGCAATTTTACAATTTTAATTTAATTTCAAAAGAATAATTTGAATTTTTTGAAAATTTTAATACGACGCAGGATTTAAATATAAACGCCTTATAGAAAATAATGGGTTTCCCAGCACATTAGTTACCAATTACAAAAATACAAACCCAAATCCCTTGCTTTATAAATATATATATGCACAGATATATACCATGATCTTTCTGAAGAAATTAAACCCTTGCATTCTTATCATCTTCACGGTCCAAAGCATTTTGAAAATTTCACTTTCTTAATTTATTAAGTAAACAATTTTATTTGTAGATCACGACACAAAAACTGTTTTTTCCCCTTTATATATATGTTTTCTCTCTCTCTCGAGTGTTTTTGCTGTTTTTATTTGAAACTTCCTAAACGACATGATCGTGGCACTGAGGGAATAGGGTTTGCTCACTGGGATTTCAGCTTTTAGTTTTATTGTCCCAACACATGTCTTCTATGCACCTTAATGGCTTTTGTGAAGGCTAGAATTCTCTTTACTCATGAGTTCCAACTTTCCAAACAAAATAAAGTAGGATTGTCGTCTTACCGATGATAGTCCGTTATCTCTAATGTTCGTATTTATCTACTTTTGTTGTCGCACTGCTAACTTCTACACTTGAAACAATTGTAAATCGGATTGAGGAGATTTTAAGTCAAACAAGGCATTTTCAGATTTATCCATGTGAAAAAAAAAATCTCTAGGGAAAATGTTTAAAATTAAAAGCACTTTTACTTAAGACTTTTAACATTTCCGTCTTTCTAACGAAATAATAAAATAAAGTCGATGAAGTTTCAGTGCTTGTGAATTATGATGGTTTGAGATTATTTAAAGTAATGGAAAAATACACCAGGCTTATCTGATGCATAATTTAATCTTTTTTTAAATTTAATTTCTGTTATGCATACGTACGGATTTTAAATATCTAATAGGTTTTAAGAATTTGTTATTTCAAAAATATTTATCATTGTTTTATAACTTTAAATAAAATTATTTTTTCATTTATTAAAATCATAACATTGTAGTATTTTACAACAGTAACTTCAATGAATGGGGCCTGATGGCCGAGTGACTGGGGTTCTCGCGCTGGGTGCCACAGGTTTTGGATTCGAGTCCCGGCGAGTCCCAGTCTAATATGACTGTAGACCGTAGATCTGACAACCCACCATGTAAGAAGAAAATATCCCCTGCCTCGAAATCTGCTAGTAGGCAGACGGCCTTGGGTCACCATGGGGATGTTACGCCAATGAAGATGAAGCATTTCAATGAATGAAAAAATTAAATTCTATCTTAATTTGGGAATCAGAATCAAAATAAAAACATGCAGGTTAAATTTATTGGTAAAAATACGCGTAAAATGCCTAAGTATTTATGTATACAATAAAAGTATTCTTCATAAAAAACACTTTTCTTACTTAAAGTTATTTAAAAATATTTGAGTCACTGAATATTTAAAAAAGAAAGGGAATATTAGTCACTTTTCTATGACTTAAAATAAATTTTTTTACATAATCATTTAAGAAATTTTGGTAATATATGAGTTAAGTCAATATTTTAATGCCACTAAAAATTTTTTTTTTTTTTTTTTTTTTTTTTTTTTTTGTAATTTCAGAGGACTACTCTTTAAAATTAATGTAATCATTTGCATTGTTATAATATTTTAAATACTAAATACATTACGAAAGTCACATTATTATTATGATTATTATTCTTTTGTAACATATAACGAAAAATATTAAACTTCAAATTCATCCAATATTTTTAAGAAACGCTTCCCATTTTTTAAAAAAACAAAAACTTTGAATTTGAAACTCAATACAAAATGCATTCATATTGAAACAAATATTCATATAAAATATATTGTTCGAACACAAATGATTTTTTCTTGTAATTTAACAGAACTACACTTTATATTTAAATATAATCATTTGCATTATTATATTTTAAACACGAAATCATGTTATAATTAATATTATTCTTTTGGAATATACTAAGAAAAATACTAAACTTCAAATTGATCCAATATTTTTAAAATCTCTTCCCTCTAAAATTTGAAACTCAAAACAAAACGCATTCATATTGAAACAAATATTCATACAAAATATATCGTTCGAACACAAACGATAATTTTTTTTTTTTTTTTTTTTTTGCAGTTTAACAGAATTACACTTTATATTTAGATAATATATTGTAAAAATGCAAATGATTGTAAGTACCAAATACGACTACGAAAATCATATTATTATTAATCTTATTCTTTTGGAATATACAACAAAAACTTGAATTCGTAGCTCATAAAAAAATGCATTCATATTGAAACAAATATTCATGCAAAATATATTGTTCTAATACGAATGAATTTTTGTAATTTAACAGATCTACACTTTACACTTAGATACAATCATTTGCATTTTTATAATATTTTAAACATCAAATATGAATACGAAATCATGTTATTGTTAATATTATTCTTTTGGAAATACAACGAAAAATAAACTTCAAATTGATCTAATATTTTAAAAAATTGTTACCTTTTTTAAAAAAAAAAATCCTCGAATTTGAGACATGAAATAAATATTTATACAAAATATATTGTTCGAACACTTTTTTTTTTGTAATTTAACAGAACTATACCTTATATTTACATACAATCCTTTACATTATAATATTTGAAATACCAAATACGATTACGAAAATCATATTATTATTAATATTATTCTTTTGAAATATACAATGAAAAACATTAAACTTCAAATTGATGCAATATTTTAAAAAATCTTCCCTTTAAAAAACAAAAACTCGAATTTGAGACTCAAAACAAAAATGCATTCATATTGAAACAAACATTCATATAAAATATATTGTTCGAACACAAATGATTTTATTTTCTGTAACTAAACAGAATTACACTTTATATTTAGATAAAATATTATAAAAATGCAAAGGATTGTAAGTACAAAATACGATTACGAAAATCATATTATTATTAATATTCTTCTTTTGAAACATACAACGAAAAACATTAAACTTCAAATTGATCCAATATTTTAAAAACTCTTCCCTTTTTAAAAACAAAAACTCAAATTTGAAACCCAAAACAAAATGCATTCATATTGAAACAAATATTCATACAAAATATATGATTCAAACACTTTGTTGCAAAATATATCAGAATGGCATTTGGTTTGACTTAGAAACGGCCCCCAATTTATTTCCTGGCTGTTCTAGATGAAACAAAAAACAGGGGAGAAACAGCAAGACGAAAGAAAAAAAACAAAGTAAATGTAACATCTTAAGCCACAGGAAAAACGCTTTCACTTATCTTTACGATAATCTCCACGCTCTTCTATTGATGACAAAGACGATAGGAGGAGATCTGCACTAGAAGGATGATACTGAAAAACAATATCTTCCAGTCGTTTATTTTGAAAAACACAAAGATGAATAAAAGCCACCGAATAATTACTTACACGAACCTCCATGTCTAAGGGTTATTATAAATGGCAGTCGACCATTTGCTTCACTGAAATTGAAAGAAGTAAAAATTCATAGGAAGCAATTTAAAAATAACTTTTTTTACGTTTAATAAATGAAGTTAGTATGTATACAGTTTGTGAAAAACAATAAAATACAGTCGAGTTCTAATAAAAGAAAAGTTTAAAAACGTACCAGAAACGGTGAAACTGTATTTTGATTTCAATACTAATTGGCTTTCATCTTCATTACGTATTATTTTTATTTCCTTTATTTATTTCATAAAGGATGGCAAAAGGATTTTAAAGCATTATTAGCGAACGATTATTTTGCAATAATAAATAATGACAATGCAATAGATTTTATAATTTTTTGTTTCTATTATTTAATGTATACAAAGAAATAATTATTATAGCTTTGTCTAAAATTGTAAAAGTGGAGCACATACAAAGATAAGAATTATTTTACTGTTAATAAACTGAACTATTTAATGTAACAAAGCCTAATTAGGTTCAATTAAGTTGGCAGAGAATTTTTAACACTAATTTCTGAATGTATTTGTCTGCTTTTTAACTGTAATTCTGCAAGCTAATTTTATGTTTTGATTAAACGTAATTTAATTAAAATTAATATATATATTTAACCATTAGGGAGACATAACAAAACTCGTAATTAGTATAACAAATAATTTAACCAAGTTAATCCAAGACTAGCTTTACAAAAAATTAATTTAAAGCTATTTACTTCAGAATTTTTTTCCATTGCTAAGGGGGATAAGACACAATAAATTAGTTCAGTAAATCCTGCTAATCCCAAAAATTCATTTTCTTTTTTTTCTTTATTTTATTTCTCTAATATATATATAATTCTTTTTTCATGTAATATACACCTAAAAATGCCAAACAATCCAAATAATAAACTGGTTTTTTTTAACTATAATACAGAATGTCAATATAATTAAAAATATTTGTTTTCCTTACTTAATGTATGCACGAAAATAATTCTTATGACTTGCATAAAATTGGTAATACTTAGTTAGGAACAGAAAGCCAGACACTTTATAAAATACACATTCGAATACTAAGTAAAAAAAAAAGTAAATCCGTAGGTATTGAATTAAGCGATGTTGCTTAAATTATTCCTCACTCTGTATTGAATTCCAGACCAACCTTCATTTAAATGTGTACTTTCACAATACATCAAAGATAATTCAATTTCTGGACAGATTTCTTAGTCTAGACATTTAGAAGAGAACTAAATCTTTCACCAATCAGTCACAAACAATATTTTACTGTCACTGTTCTGTATATATAATTCGGAGATACTATTGTATTTCTAACAATGAACAGCATTTCTGCTGTATTAATAAAAAAAAGTACAATATTTTATATTGATTGCTTAATTTTATATACATAAAATTAAATACATGCAGCTTTTAATTTTCTATTTAAATGAGCTAACAGCAAAAATTGTAATAACATTTTTAAAAGTGATGAGCGAAAACTATGTAATTTAACTGAAGTTATATTCAAATAGAAAGTATTCCTATAATTCCTATTCACATTCATATATATATATAATTCCTATTCACAATAGAAAGTATTACAATATAATAACTTTATATAAAATTGTAATTAGTTTAGCATAGAAAGTAGGACGCTTTAGAAAATATATATTCAAACACTACATAAATTAAATTAATCTCCATCTATTCAATTGCACGATGTTGTTTAAATTACGGATTTATCAGTAAAACGAAGAATTGCGTTGAATATAGTATTCATTTGTATACGTTATACGTATATTCGTTGTATGTAGTATTCGCTTTATTCGTTTTGTTGTAAGTATTTCATTGCATATTTCATGTAACATATTCCATATGATTCCTATAACAAACGTATTTTAAAAGTAACATTATTAAATACATTGTGTTTTAAATAATTATAATTACTTATTATTTTAAATAATTAAATCCTACATGCATTTCATCAAGCATCGGCAACAGAAAACCAGAAATGAAAATATTTAATAAATAATTAAAATTTCATCCAGAAATAAAAATAGATTTGCATAGATACCTGCTGTAAAATTTTATCAAATAATCGAACAAGATACATTTAGAAAAAAAGTATTGACTGTTGTAAAATAATATTGTTGTTTTGTTTCTTATTAATTAATACTTATTTCTTATTGAATATCTATGGAATACTATTATTATTTGATAAAAAATTATATTTAATATACAACTAACCATGCAATGCCATCAAGCACTTAAATAGCTAGGAATTAAAAAAATTAATTTTTTGGGTGTAATGTTTCACCAGAGAGGTCAGCTTTATGATTATACTACGCAATACTCCCGTTGCTTCAAATTCTGTCTACTTTATACTATGAATCGCATATTGATGGGTCATAATTATACCTTCATGCCACCGCGATTTGAAAGAACACTTCTAGAACAGCATTTTGGGCAAGAGTCATCAGTCTCTACACCTCAAGCAGCCAGATGACCAATTGGCTAGCACTCTATCATTTGGCTCCACAGGCTTCAGATTCGAATCCTGGCGGTGGCATGAATGTTTGTCAGTAGTTCGGAATCCACGTTAAACTGTAGGACGCCGTCTAATTCGTCCAAAGTGTGCACAACATGACCGTAGAGTCAAACCAAACCCAACTACACCTCAAATTTCATCGAAAGATATTCCGACGAACAAATTTATCGTGTCCACCCTCAATAGAGATGTGCAAACTTTCAGTTCTACCAGAACTAAGCCTTTTTTTCTAAAATAGCATTTCTAAGCTTCTGAAATACACTCCAAACTTTTTAGTTATTACAGTATTGGCAAATCGAAATTAACTCATTGTAATTCTTGTAAAATAAGGAAAAGATATCACACAAAAAGAATTTCCAGAAGTATAAAATAAAACTCGACCTTATACAGAATTTTACTGACAACTAACCACCATACCAGTTTACATCCGTGAAACAAAATATACAAATAATGTTGCAAAATCACGAAAAAGTTGTAAAAATTTTTGGGGGCATTTAAATTTTTATTTGTGATAAATCCCCTATATTTTTAGATTAATATTTTCTTGGCGACAAAAATATAATGGGTCGAACTATTCTGTGATATAAAAAGGGAAAAGGCTCGCATCCTCTAAAGAAGTGAAAAAAATTCCTTAAGAGTTGGACTATTAATCCTGAGAAAGGGTGGAGTGAGAGTGGGATCAATAGAAAGCTCTCTTTTTACAATGAGATACCACAAGGAGGTGTTCTAGTCCTAGTCCTAGGCCGGAGGGCCTCGAGTATTTCGTTTGAAATATCTCTCCCCACCGACTCGAGAAAGTTAAAATCGATAATTTTGCCATTTTATTGTTCGTCAAAGCTCCATTCCAAAAATTATTATGTTTCGTAAAAAGCATTTATTCAGTTTTTTTTTTTTATTCTTTTACTTTTGGAAAGTGCAAGGGAACTGGGTATTTTAATAGAAGTAGAGAGTAGTGCATTTCGAATTGCTTTTCTTTTTACTTTCGTATGTGTTCTTTTCCCTTATTTTTCCAAGATTTACGATGAGTTAATATCGATTAGATAGAAACGCTGAAATAACTAAAAAGCCTAGAGTGAATTTCAAAAACTTAAAAATGCTGTTTCAGAAGAAAAGGCTTTTGAAATTTTTCGTTTTTGAATTGGAAATATTGGCAACAGTGCTTTCAAATGTGCAGAATAACTAGTTCCAAAGTATTTTCATAGTTTTTGTGAAAAACGCTGAGATGCTACTGAATAAATACACTTTTTAAACAAAAATAAATCAACCATTATAAATCGTAAATTCGAATAGCATACAAATGCAGAAAGAAAACATATTTATTTTTCTTATGCTTCTTGATTAACATCATTTGAACAAAGCGCTATTTTTCATTGAAAATGCTTGGTAGGTTCCATCATTTTCTACTCTTCAATACGTAATTGAATCAATTTAGTTTCAAAAACTCTTTCATAAATATAGTTTTCCTCATTTACTTTTCCTTATCCTGACTATTATTAAAAGCAGTAGTTTCAGAATGACATGTAATAAATCCAACTTAAAACAAGTTATTCAAATTTCCGTTAGATAGATTTCCCCAAGATGCAGGATTATTTTAGATAGCCAGATTTTAGAAAACGTTTCATATATTTCAGAAATTAATTTACAAAAATCTTCACATATATTGATTAAAGGTTATTTAAATTAAGTGCCTATTTAACACTGATTTCTAACAAATATAAAGACAAACAAATATAAAGATTGTAACAAATATAAAGACTTGTTACAATCAAAAAATATAAAGATTTGTAACAAATACAAAGATTTACATATTTAAATATGATTAGTAGCTAAATAAGCATTCATTTACAATAATAACGACAAAATCTCTAATTTTACATGCAGATTCCGATACACCAAGTATGGAAATGGTTACATTTTTGGGAAGAATAAATGTTAAATTCAGACAAAGAATGCATTCCTATTTCGCATCTAACATCGTATAGAATATATAAGAATTGCGGACAGTTTATCTTTTCTCGTTTTCGGAATTTCAGTTTCTTGAACCAATAAATCTTTTACGAGATTTCTCAATACCTTATAGATAATTGGACAACTTTAAACACGGTGGAAAAGACCAAAAACATAATTGCTGTCTAGTCATGCCAAGCAATAGGCCACGACCTGCACAGTGCAGACACTCATGTGCAAATGTAATGACAACCGTGACCTTTAAATCGTCTGCTCTTAATGCCACAACACTCACAGTAATCTGGAGATAGAGACATCTGCAGAGACATCATCTCTCTTAACGTATTCATTGATAGAGTCGTAACCTATTGAGATGGCTATTAAGAAAGTGGCATCACAAAGTGTTCAACAATGAACTCCGCTTCATTCTTGAAGCAAATGACCAACGGATCTATGTTGGAGCTGTCAGGGCCAAGCGCTTTCTGTCAGTCTTTGTTTGACATAGGTAAATAGTGTGATGTATCTAGCCATCCTGTGTACAACTTCTACAACTCAACGTTATGTTGTAGCCATCTTATGATCGCTTCCTTCACAAGATGTCATTCTAGGGATATTTTCAAACATGGTAACGCCAAGCTATTACAACTGCATAGCGGATTGTCCCCATGCTGTAGATGAAGTCTCTTGCCCATAATGCTACCAGTCCGTTTGATATTGAGGGGATATGGGACATAAAAGAATGGGACTATAAAACGTCTGTTCTGGAACAAAAAATTTGAAATGCCTGTCAGAATGTAAGATGAGATTAACAAACTTTATCGTATTTACTTAGACATATGAGGCACGCATTAGAGTCAAGGTAGGCGCCAATGTCGAACATTGTGTATATGATATTAACGCATAATTAACTTCAGTGACAACAGTCCCTTTTTTCGTGGTCTTACATTTCTTCTTTTGCTGGCAAATGTGTGTATTTCATCACTAGCATTTATTATAATTAATATTTTATTCAAAATATTAATTATTTATTCAATAATTAATATTTTATTCAAAATATTAATTATTGGCGAGAAGTTGAGAAATAATTAAAAATGTTTTAATACCTTTGGAAAATCTAACATTTTAAAGCATTTTTGGAGAAAATTATTATTCACTTAATTTCCCTTTCCACACTTTTGATGTTTTATGTTGAAGATTTACTCTACTCATAAACTATGTTGATAAACACTACAACCAATGAACTCAAGTCATTTAAAATTTTAAGTTTCTCGCTTTGCGAGCACAGCATCAAACACTTTATGAGGAGTGAAGCTTTAAAAATAAGAATGTAGTATTAGTAAAACACACAGTACTCAGAGCTATAGAAATCTTATGACTCTATTGTAAGGTCTTTTTTATGAAGTAGAGGAGCTCTAAATTATTTTAGTGAGATTGTGAAGCCATTTAATGATGTAGTAAATACGTGTGTACGTTTTGGTTTGTTATAGTTATAGATTTTTACTTTCCCATAAATTCAACCAGAAATATTTAATAAGAAAAATAAACGCAAACCAAAAAGAAGAATCTTGAGATGGATAAAAATTGATCTGTTACGTAGCAGCCGAATACGATAACGATAGTATAAGGAATTCTACTATAAATTATTATATCCTAATGATTTTCAAGCAAATGATATTCATACTGTTCCTGTTTACTAAAAATGGCATTAGTTAAAATTCATATAAATAGCTTATGTCGTAAAACCTTGTATTTTTTATTTGGTAATTAATTAACGTAAAATTACTTCAGTTGATATGTATTGACTTTGATCCAGGAATAGAAATAACTGAATTTTAAAGACTTACATTTTCAAGTCCTTAAAATCCAGTTATTTCTATTCCTGGATCCAAGTTAATACATATCCATGTTTTCTTTGAGAAAGCTGTATTTAGGTTATCATATTTGTTTTCTTATAGATTTTTGCTTTTTCCCTGAAAGAATTATTTCTCACCCCGTGCTAGGGGATTTATACATTTATTTTCTTTCGCCATTTATCTATTGACATTCGTATGAATTTCATAATATTTAATTCTGTCGATGCAGCAAATGATCACTTCTGATATTGAATCAGCTTGTTTCCAAATCCTTTCTAATTCCGTCTATTTTTGATGGCGTCATTTCTGATGAAAGACGCATGAAAATCATTCTATGTTGAATATTATTTTAAGGATTTATTACACAGATTGATGAAGCCCCTGAAAATTTTATCGTCTCCTAGTTTTTGTTTTCATCTTTGTTATTACATTTCCTATTATTTGCCTACACACACAGATATATATATAGATATATATATATATATTATATTCCAATCAAATAATACACAAGTCAAATAAATTGTAGATCGTAGTCGGGCAAACAATCGCTTAATTTCTGCATTTTTGCTGATTGTCACGAGATTATATCATGTGACACGTTTTTAACTTATAAAACAGGCTTATACAGCCAATTTTTTTTAAATCCTATAACTTAACGGGTGTTTACGGAAACCTATTCTGTCTACTTCATGTTGTTAGAATACGTCCTTAGATGTGTCTTGACTAGGTTGACTAGCACAATATAATTTAACACTCTGTCATCGCATGTTTTATTTAAAATTTTGATCACTTTTTGTTTATTTTTTATCTACAACGCAATTTTTGCCGTTCAACATTTAAATTCTCGTGTTTATTAAATGAGTTTCAATTGCATTGCTCATGCGCACTTCGTATTTTGAACCTTTTTTTTTTTTGCTATATATATATATATAATATGCTATATATATATATATATATATATATATATATTTATATATACGATTCGCGTGTTGAGAATACCATTAGTCGCTTTTCTCGTACAAAATGGCCATGTTCATAATTCACTCCTTGTTATTTATGTGCGTTTATATTCGTTATTGTGTTGGTTACATACATACATACATAAAAAGAGATTAGGTGATATGTATAACTATTATATGATATATTATGCATACGTATTATTTGACTGGAAGTCAGAGATGAATAAGACAAATAGCTTTTAATTATCAAAATACACGACTTGCATTTATATCAGATAATTTTCTAAATATTTTATTTTTTCAAAATTTTCGTACTTATAAAATATTATACTAAGTGTATATAAAATAAGTTTTCGGTCTATATGTAGTTTAACGAAGTATAAATATAAAAGTTGAAGCACTCAAGTAGGTAGTAATTAGGTAATAATAATGTAATAATGTAATTAGTAATAATATTAGGTAATAATATAATTAGTAATAATATTAGGTAATAATATTAGTAGTATTAGTAATGTTATGCAGTATAGGCAAAGAAATTTAATGCATAATTTTTTCAATAAGTTTAACTTTTAATAAAATTATAATAGAATTTAATTATCGAGAGCGCATACAATGAGTAGAAAACATTTAGACAAACACAGTTTAAAAAAAAATTAATAAAACATTGCACTTTTTGCTAAGTGTACCAAACAGTAAATCTTGCTTCACAAATAAATGAGTATTCAATCACAGATACTAAAATAGTTAAAAAATCACAGCTATTTATTATTCACATCGTTATCCTATTCACCAGTAAAGTTTAACATAATATACAAATACAGTAGGTACAAATAAGGAATTTGAAATACGTACAAATACTTAATGTTATTTAGGTTTAAAGAAGTACGAAAGACAACTTAGATTGTTTGTGCGTGTCTAATCCTCAGTGTTCTGCAGTGCGGGACGAACATCCCATGAGTAGTCTACACATGGATGGAGGGAAAGATTCAGCTTCTGTTATGATGGAGCACCCTTAGGTAGAAGTCTGACTTGGCTCCGTGTCGCTGAAGAAGGAGGGCAGTGCCAACCTGGAGGACTTTTAGATGGGAACTACCCCGCCTTTGCATATCGTATGGGCGAAAACCCAGAAAACTCCCACCAAGTATTCCAACTAACGAGGCAAGATGTTGAACATCACAAACGTCATCGAAACTCCTCGTTTTTTGAAACGGTGTCTGCAACAAATCCTCCAGCGGCTTGAACCTCAGCCCTAATACTCACCAGAGGCGCACGTTGCCATTGAACAACGAGTCGGGCAAACAACGTAGATAAATGACGTATTTTATTTCCATGATTAATGTTAACAAAAATGCTTTTTTAACACACACATAGACATATATGTCTTATTCAATATCCACGAAGAACTCATTAACTTCCAATATCCTTATTTTTACATTTTCAGAGGTTGCATTGATTCTAGTACCACATTATTTTTTGACATATTTTTCTATTTAACAATTTATGTCAACAGTGTTCACATAATTTGGTAATATGATTTTGCTTATGATTCAAAATGCATTCTACTTTGCCGAGGTGAAATTCTTAATAATTATTCTGGTAAATAACAACTACGACTTTTGTAATGGTTTCCAGTCGAAAGTCGTTAAAATTATATTACTCATAAATCAGACAAAAGTGAAAGCAATAATTATTAAAATTTATAGCTGCATGGGCTATATCAAACAATATAGCATATAATTATAAGCACTAACTTAGAAATCTCTATTTCAAATAGTAATTATTCAATAATAAGTTAAACGTGATATTATAAATATCTTTTATTGCAACTAAATAAGCTTAAGGTTTTATAAACAGCCAAACTGAAATCAATTGATGTTATACTTGATCTTATAAACATCTTTTTTGAACTATGTAATCTTCAGGTTTTATAACAACCATACTCAAAGCAATTGATGCTATACTTGGTGTTATAAAGATCTTTTTTTTTTTGCTTATATAATATTAAGGTTTTATAAACGCCCATACTCAAATCAGTTTCGATAGATTAATTTCAAGAAGTTGAAATAGAACGATTTGGTATGAATTTCACATTTACTTTTTTTACATTATAGCAAAGCATTTTAAATATAATATCTAAATAAATGTAACTAAACTTAATGAATGTTAATTAAAATTGTAAATCATACTGAATGTTTTTCTTCTTTTAAAGAGAAAACTCATAATTAAACAATTAAAATCTGAGAACTTCCAAGAAATCTCTCTGGAAGTAAACTAAATATCCAACACACCATTTTTTCTGATTGTTATTCAACTTCTACAGCAGAAAGATTTCATCTTAGAATTCCTCGCTATCCAATCATGCTATGGAAAAAGACGTTAGAGTGCTGGAGATTTCAGGGATAAACGTAGTTGACTTGATAAAAATGCGCGAACACGAATCTTCTGAATTCCTTCAGTTTACGTACTTAATATATGTTATACGTGCGGTTGAATTCTGATGTTTTCTAAAAGAAGTTAGGTGAATCTTTGAAAATCGACTGAGTTAACAAAGATTTTCGTATCTACTTGAATTTGTTTTAAGACTATTTTGTAAAGAGCTCACTCGCATAGAAATTTGGACTCTTGCATTGAAAAATTGTATGATTTGCTTTCCTACAAAACTTAAACCTAAATTAATGATTTAAATGCAGTTTATTCATACAATATACATGAAACATGTGAATATATTTTTTAAAATTATTAATTCACAGTTTAAAAGGATTGCTAATTATATGAATTCCTTTCCCTCTCCAAAACTGCAAATATAGCTTATATCAAAAATAGAATTTCAGTAGTAAGAATTTCAGGATCATTTTGTTCGTTCTTATTTTAGTATTAAACTTCAAAACAGTTGAATAAAATTTGACGATTTCAAGTTTGAATAAAATATTATAACAAATAAATATTAAAATCATATCTGGTTCTAAATTCTTTATATATATATATATATTTGAATTTAAATATCTATATAAATATCACGCCAAAATGTATATTTACAGAACATATGATAAAATGTTTGTAAATATTATTTTATTTATATTTACTTTTATCGATAAATGATTTTTTCGTTTTTATTTAGTTATCTCCAATTTTATATTTCTACTTTGTATTCAAATTTTCATACTACATATATTTACAGAGATTTATCATATATATATATACAAGTTTTATATTTTTTATTATAAGTTTTATATCTTTGTGAAAGAAAATGAAAATTTTGCAAAAAATTCGCATTCTAATAATAATTTTTTCTAATAATTATTCTAATAATTTTCTTCAACAACTTTATTTTTAAATGAAATTAATTCTAATTAATTAGTTTTTTTCCTTTAATAAGTTCATTTTTCTAATAATTTACTAATATTTTTGTTTCTTTAATTAATTCTAATAATTTTTTCGGATTTTAATAAATTTTTTTAGATTCTAGAATTTTCTACTGATTCTAATTTTTTTTTATGAAATACAACCACGAATTAATTCTCTTTATAAATCATATTTCCTAATTTATTTATTTAATTCGTATTAATTTAATATTTTTGTTTAATTTTGTTTTTATTTCCCATTTTTTTTAAAATAAAGCTCGTAATAAAAATGAATGCACTTTTATTTTATATTAGAAAACAATACTTCATACGTACAGAGACAAATAAAATCTGATAATTAAATATTCATTTTAACAATTTTTAGTGAAAATTTTAATCTTTTTCATAAAATTCGTATTTGGAACAAAAAACATATTTTTATTCTAATCAAAATATACATAAATGATTTTAAACAAACAATACAATTAAATTAGCAAGTAAGTTGAATTTTATTTCCACTAAAAATCTCAAACCTTTACATAGAATAATTAAAATTAATTTTTTATGTGCATGAATGTGTTCGTGTAATTATATTCTATGTAGACGCAATCATAAAACAGCATTTATCAAGGACACCTGGAATGAGATATAAAATATTTAGTACCCTTTAATTCCCTTTGTACCAAAATCCCAATTAAAGCCATGTTACATCTTAAGATGACTCAATGTTTTATCTCCTTTTTATTAATCTTCCAGACTGTGAAAGTGAATCAAAAACAAAATCACTTTCGGGTTATAAATGTCACCGGGAAGATGATGAATATTCTGGAGTAACTAAATATAGATCGTTCCCAAAACACGCCTGTAAAAAGTACGGAATTAAAATTTGCGTTCTGGCTTCCTTTTCAGTAATGGTGTTAGTTCCACCTATTCTGTAAATAGACTAGTGCCACGGTAATAAACACAGACAAGACGGATAATAGCGGTTTGTTTATCATCAACCGTTCCCATCTATGACGCATATGTCAGAAACCATCATGCTCGGCTAGTGAACCTGCTTAATTATTCTACCGCTTGCTTGCTTGCTCTATCCCAGCTTTGATCGACCCACCCACACAAATTCTATCCCCCTACCTCTATCCATTCATTTTTCTTTTTCTTCCATGTGCTAGTCACGCGAGAGATTCTTAGAATCACGGCACAGATTTATTTCATTCTTAAATTTAGCTTTCGGACATGACCAGACGGTTAATTAGAATAACTTCCTCCACCTAACCTACTGGTGTGGTGGCACGCCATGCACGAAGGCAGGAGAATGGCCAAAAGGAGGATGCATAATATCACTCGTGTGTATTCAGGATTTTTAAAAAGTGAGATGCTTTCACGCATTCTGTACGTGAGATTGATATATTTCCGCTGCGGTGTCTAAAATAGTCAACTCTGGTGTTTATGAGAAGAATTTCTCAACCGAACTGTTACTACTTCTTTGGTCGAAGTAGTTGGCAGCCTTTGTGAGAAATGTGTTGATTTTCTCCGACTGGTTTGAATACAGAGGAAATGAGTTTTGAACTGATTTTCCTGAAGAAGTACTTAGTATGTGAGATTGATATATTGCCTCCGTGATGTCTGAAATACTAAGCTCTGAAACTATGGTAGGAATTTTCGACAGTCCTAAAAATTAGATAAAAAAGTCTGTGACAATATAATTAGCTATCGTTATATGATTCATTTAATTGATGACTGTACATTTATGATTGCATTAATATATTTTTTTCGAAAAGAGTTTCTAAAGTGATTTGTAAGAGTGATTGGTATATTTTTACCAATGGATAAAAACTTGAGATTATCAGTGATTTGGAAAGAAGCATTAAAATTGTATATAAACAATAATAACGTAAATATTGTGACGAATAACAGGCTAGGTTTCAGAACAAAGAGTGTTTACTTCGAAGCGGAACCGAAAGCTTATGTGTAATTCGGGTGAATGAGACATAAAATGCGCAGTCCGGAAAGTCTTCATGTTAGGATTTGGGTGGAAAGGAGGAATTTGCGAATCCCCTAGTACCTTGTATAAGAGTTTAAATTAGTATTGGTGGCAAAATGTATAATTTGGAAGGGTTTGTTCAACCTGGACAACGCTCGAAATGTCATCCTAGTTTAAATTACAAATTTGATCATACTAGTGGGAATGGCCAGAAATCAACGTACCAATCATTCTGAAACAACAAAAATACATTGAAATGCTTACAGTTTCTTAAATATAGCTTTTTTAATTATTTTATTTCACAAAATCAAATTATCAGATTAAAAATTATTTCCTTCCAATAATTCTTCAAAATAATGTTTTTTTAATTATTTCACAACATCATGTTTCGATGATTATTCGGTTTTTATTTTATTATTTATTATAAGGTCAGTATGAATCACCTCAAGCTACAGCAACAGCTAAATTTTTATGAAAAAATATCAAAATAAGAGTAATTTTGAAATATTTCTGTAATAATTACAATAAATAACATATCAATAACTGAAAATACAAAATAACGCAAGAAAACTTATTTAAAAACAGTTTATCGTTATTTTTATAAAATAATAATCGCCCTCGTAATTAATTTTTTTGAACAAAAACATGATGTATTTCACAAAAAAAAGGGACATCGCTTTAAGAATGACAAAAGAGATGTTTTAAAAGGATTTTTAAATATATTTCTTTCGAATTAATTACAAAAAAAAACCTTTTATTAATTTAAACAACTATTGTCTGAAAAAAATTCTAAAAATTAACCCTGTACCTTATTCGACGATAAAGAATCAGTATTTTTATTTTATAAGGTGTTGAATAATTATGAAATTAGTAATTTTTTTCTATTGTTGACATAGCCATTTCGGTACTTTGGATGAAAAAAAAATCATTTAAAACTTTTTTTCTTTACTTCTTCGAACGTGAGTTTTGCTTTTGTTGTATAATGAGACAGTTTCTCAAATTTCTCGTAAAATTCATAGCCAAAGGCGAAGGTATATGCCACAGAAAAAAAGAGGCTGAACTTTACTTTCCTTCTTGATTTTCTTTTGGCAACTTTTTTCCCCCGAAATACTCTTGATATTACGAAACAGAAAGAAGATTAAGGTTACAGTGGGTTTTTTTTCTGTTCACATCATGTTTTCTTTTGGAGAAAACAAAATTTTACTTGGTTAGAGGGTCGAAATAAGGACATTGCTTTTTGACGGGGGAACGGAGAAAATTGCGCAATATCAAGGTAAATTCGAACGATTCAACAAAGCCTTATTGAATATATGTTGTTGGTTCTTTCGTTACAATAATAATAATAAGTATGTTTCAATATTAATAATAAGTAAGTCAAAAGAATTAATAATGGAAAGTCGAATTTTATTTTAAAATATATGGCTAATTTTTAATATTTTGGATTTTGTCACTCGGATATTTGGATATTTTGGATTTTGTCACTCGTATATTTGGATACTTTTGATTTTGTCACTCGTATATTTGGATATTTTGGATTTTGTCACTCGTATATTTGGATATTTTGGATTTTGTCACTCGTATATTTGGATTTTTTGGATTTTGTCACTCGTATATTTGGATATTTTGGATTTTGTCACTCGTATATTTGGATACTTTTGATTTTTTCACTCGTATATTTGGATACTTTTGATTTTTTCACTCGTATATTTGGATATTTTGATTTTGTCACTCGTATATTTGGATATTTTGGATTTTGTCACTCGTATATTTGGATATTTTGGATTTTGTCACTCGTATTTTGTCACTCACTATATTTGGATATTTTGGATTTTGTCACTCGTATATTTGGATATTTTGGATTTTGTCACTCGTATATTTGGATACTTTTGATTTTGTCACTCGTATATTTGGATATTTTGGATTTTGTCACTCGTATATTTGGATATTTTGGATTTTGTCACTCGTATATTTGGATATTTTGATTTTGTCACTCGTATATTTGGATATTTTGGATTTTGTCACTCGTATATTTGGATATTTTGGATTTTGTCATTCAGATATTTGGATATTTTGGATTTTGTCACTCGGATATTTGGATATTTTGGATTTTGTCACTCGGATATTTGGATATTTTGGATTTTGTCTTACTGGAATAATAACTTTTGGAATGACTTACAGCAAGAATTCCCTAAAAGGAGAAATATCATAAATTTCGCTTTAAGCATCATGTAAGACTCTAAATTAGAAGGATCAATTAAGATTATGTATCATTGACGAAAATATTCTCCAAATGAAATGGATTAGATAAATTTCCAAAATTTTCTGAATAACTTAAACTTTTCGTTGACAAATAGAGATATTTCAAACTTCAAAATTCTATTTCTTTGTGATCTAATTAGATATTTGAGAAGCTAATATTATAATACTTATAATTATATAGTTATATATTTTAATATTGTAAATAATATAATATTATCTATATTATTACAATAATATATTATTATTATAATATTGTCACTATAATTTTACAACTTATAAGGTGATCACTGAATAGTTAAAAATGTTTGGGGATTATGTATTATTATTAAAACATATGTGCTGCTATAGACTTAGAAGAAAGCGATAAGAAAAATAATAAAAAATATGTTTTTATTAACTTAACGTAAAAAACAGATTCGCTTAAAACGCACTGTCTATCACAATTTGCACCTGCTTACTTTATTAAAAACATAAATATAGTAACATATTATGCCAGTATCATATGGACACATTACACTAATACATGGAAACACATTATAAAAAAAAATTATTGTATAAGTAATTTTTTAGTTCACATCTTTTTCGTACAAAATATTTTTTACACAATTAATTAATTCAGAAATTATCTTTAAGATTCATTCATATGAAATCATCTTAATACAAAATAAAATTTTATCTCGTGATAATTAATTACTGTCACCCAAGCATTTTTTAACTTATGGGCAATATAAGTTATTAAACGCAGATTAAATTTTAATAAGCTGGAACATTAGCTGTCATTACTGAAAATTCAATAATTTATTAAACATCACATCACTCCATAGTTTATTTTCTTTTTCCCTTTTTTTATAAAAAAAAATATTATGGTAGAGGAAAAAATGGAATGAAGAGCTTTTACTTTTATTTTAATCCCGAAAGAGCAGAATTTTTTTTATTATGCCTTTTCATGTAATTCACCTTTTTGCCCTTCCTCCGCTTTTAACATTTTTTTTTCCTGATCTCTTTCTTAATCACTGTGTTACATGCGAGCTGTTATGTTAGTTCTAATTTCCTTTCAAAGTCAGTTATCTTCGAGTTACTTCTGTCGATCATCTTCGTGCAAGATGTTCATCAAGAGCTATTTTCATTTTCCTACAAGCCCTTTTAATTACTTTTCTTATTTTGTAACTCAATTCTGTTATATTATTTGAACAGGATGCAATTCTGTGAAGCTAAATTTAAATAAGGATAACAAAGTTGTATTCTTATTTATATTGAACTCAATATTAGAAAAGTGTTTCGATGTTAAAGAAACCCTCTAAGATTTCAGAAATACAATGCTAATTAACTATTGCTGTAAGTTAAAGGTTAATATAAAATAATTGCTAAGGAATCGATAGTTGCATAAAAAAAAAAATATTTTACATACAATACTAATAGATATGTTCCGGCGTCACCTGGTTACATAAAATAAAACATTTTTAATTTCGGAAAGTTGTATTAAGAAAAAAAATATATACATAATTAAAGATTTGATATTTTCTATATCTCGCCTTAAATATAATGGTTTGGTTTGTCGGACTACGTTCATTTTTTTTGTTTTTGCGCACTTTAAGCTGATTAGACCGGGACCTAAAGTTTAACTGAACAGAAGGATTTTAAGCCACTATTACTGCTACACCACACCACATCACATCACTGTGCCTAGAGCTGAGTTGCCCCTATGCAGTTTGGAAATGATGTGAGTGAGAAATCTGGCTGGACTCCGTCACGCTCTACTGTCATATGAGACCGGGATTTACGGCTATAAGTGGATTCCTAACCATTACAAACATCTGTGGTACCACCGAGATTTCAAACCTCTAATAATCATCCATGCCACGGCTAGAAATCGAATCTAAAGCCTATAATACCAAAGACCAGAGCGCTAGCCAATTAGCCATCAGGCCGCGTCTTAAATATGAATTTGCTAAATAAAACCATTCCTATCGAAGAGTTCCCAACATTTTTTTTTAAACTTCAAATCTGTTAGCATCGATTTTTAAGAATATGATATTGTTTAGAAAATAAATATATAACAAATATTATATCTTTTCTGCTTCATTTATTTATTTTTTTACAATTAGTTAAAATAATGGCCCTTTTCCATATGATTGATTTCATCTGGTGCATGAAAATCTGATGAAATAATAAGACTTATATTTAATCAAAAACTAATTAATAAAACTGTTTTCATAATTATTGGCTACTAATTTTAAAAGTAAAATAATAAATTCAGAGAAAACAATTAAAGCCTAATTGTTATAGTTTTCAAGTTATGCTATAACATACATATCCGCATCCATTTTTATATAAATCGATTGAATATCATAAATATTATTAGTCATCATTTAATTATTATCATTTAATATTTTTATTAATAATAACCACAAATTATTAAAATAACTATTATCATCAAATTATTTAATTTTTTTAATATTATAGACATACTTTTTAAAATATTTTTTATTTTAATTTCTTTCGTCATTAAATGTTAAACTTTTAACTTCTGCTTGTAAAGCTTTGTAAAGATTATATAATTGCAGATTGCAGTGTATGGAACCTTGTAAACAGTGCAGCAAGTTAGAAGGCGAATCGAAGAGATAATGGATTTGTACACTTTACTATATTTTTTATATAGTAAAATATAGAATAAATTTACACCTATTCCGCCATACTTTGATGAAAGAGCACACCAGCACTTTTGTACTTGTCCAATATACAATGTTAGCAATTATCTTCATTTAATCATTACATGAAATACATTAACATTACGCAACCCACAAATTTTCTTAAACTTGAAAATATTAATTTTTTACTTATTTTGGAGTGCTAAACACAAAAATATTAGTAAAAAGTGGCAATGGGCTCATATTTAATAGATACGGAGATAGTTCCTTCAATTGTCTTGCAATTTAAATGAAAAATACTCATAAAAATTTATATACCAATGTTTATAAAAAGAAATGTATTAAAATATATGTCTCATATAT
Source organism: Caerostris darwini (assembly GCA_021605075.1). NCBI lineage: Eukaryota > Metazoa > Arthropoda > Arachnida > Araneae > Araneidae > Caerostris > Caerostris darwini. Next base: position 868,515 of record BPLQ01007492.1, read on the forward strand.
TGAATACATATGAGATGCCTAAATATTAATATGCATTATAAATACATTAAATATCTGAAAATTTAAGATTTAGATACGTTGTTCCCACGACATTAATTTCTTAAAAGCGTTTTAGCTACTAACTAGTAAAACATTTAGTGCTAATTAGTCTGCATGAGACGATGGCAGTCTGTCTGTCGGCTCTGTTTCTTCCCTTGGCCTCTAAAATAATAATGCATTGGCTGTTAATTATACGAGGTGTTTTGTGTAAGAAAGAAATTATTGCAATGATTTTGCGTTTTAGTTATAAGCATAATACATTTAGAGCTGAGATGCCCAGTAAGTGCTTTAATAAGGCTAATAACTTGTTGAATATAATGGTAATGCTATACCTACCCCACACATTGTATCTCAAAAAGAATTGAATAATCTATGTAGAAATCTAGACTAAGTCAATGTTCACTTACATCGAGACTTAGAGAAGGGAATTAATTCTACGAATATGTCCAAATGACTTCGTTTCATAATAGTCATAAGCCATTTCTGCCTTATCTTATAAAGTCAACGACTTAATGAAGGCTCTTGAAACAGAACATAACCAAATCTCTAGGCAATATTGCTGAATAACAGAAAGCAACTTTTATCCATTCTAGTCGTATACTCTGTCTCTATGAAAGAAACTTATGAAAATTTGAAGTATTTGTTGAACTGCCTTCCATACAAGTACATATTTCAAACGCAGCTCAAATATTTATTACACAGAGATTCAAAGTACACTGAGTACAAGGATCCAATGACAAGCACTATAAATGCGAAAGCATATTTTCTGGCT